>JBCFYV010000606.1:0-66525 GCA_039000515.1 Timema cristinae
CAAACCAATGATCTAAAAAATTATAAAACAACATTACTAAGTAAATCAACATTAAATTTTTAGGGCCAGATATGTTGATGACTTTACTCATCATATATAAAATTATCCTTGACCATACCTTATTTAAAAATACTGACACCTTAAACCCATATTCACCCCAAACTTAAATTTACTTTTGGGAAATTGGGCATGATAAAAAACTTATGCTATCTAGATCCAAAACATCTAAAAAACCAAAAACCAACCCTTCGAGTACAAAATCTACGGGAAAACCCAAACCCCATACCGATAAAATCATCCCTATTTAATTAAAAATCACCCTTTTCTCTAAAAAATTTGGAAACCCTTCAATAGCCTCATCTATAGACTTCTTCACATACCACTATTAAAAAAAATTTTTTAAAAACGAACTCAATACCCAAAAAAAACAAATTGTACATCAAACGGATATTCCCACCCATCATTTACAAAATTATCCAAAAAAAAAAAAGCCCAAAGGGCCCTAAGAAACCCCAACCTCAAAAACATTTTTTGACAACGCCGATACTTTCCAAATGGATTAAATTTAATTACACAGGCCTTGAAACCCAATAAAATCACCAAAATTTTTTAACCAAACATATATTAAGATTGCTTTTTTTGGGAAACCAAAAAATACAAATAAAAAACATTTGTCTAACTCCCAAACCCTTTTTTACTCAAAAAATTTACAACAAAAAATGGTTATTTATAAATTAAACCCGTGAAATGTAATGCAGCATACATTGGGAAGATTGGAGTGGCCCTTTCGAAAAAGTTATTCTGAGCACATCAGTGCTTTAAATTTAATTTGAACCAAATCCAAAAATTTTCAGAACACTTAAAAATTTCCCGGTCATAACCCTTACTCCCATTTCTCAATGCATGAAACTTCTACTACCTTCCAGAAAGGTTTTAAAAAAGAACATTTCTGAAAACCTCCAAAATATACAATGGGTTCTTTTTTTCATAACACCATTTTGATGAGCAAACCGAATCGAAAACCAATCCTTTTTTCACACAAATTTAAAAATCTTTTCCCCAAAATTTTTAAAAATTCAAAATTCAAAAAATTTCCCCCCAATTTTTCTTATTTCTATCTATTGGGAAACAACAAAAAACAAATAGCTGCATATATATTAATTTTAAAATTAAAATATAATATATATATTTTAAATTTTATATATATATATATATATATTATATAAATTTAATTCAAACACACTTTCTGTTTTAGCAAGCCAATATCATTTTAAATCGAAAAAATTTACGGGGAAAAAATTTAATTAAAAAATATTAGGGGCTGAAAATTGCTTTTTAAATTTCAGTTAGTAATGTAAATTTAATTTTAAAAATGAAAGGGGCTAAATTAAAATAAAAGCTATTTAAAGTCATTTAAAAAACACATGCAACAACTATTGTGTATTTAATCTTTCTTTAAAACTAATTTAAAAAAAAAGTATTAAAAAAGATTAGTTTTGATTTATAGAAAAAATAATTTTAAAAAAAAAAAAAAAAAGATCTAAATAAAAATTTTGGGAAACCCCCCAAAAATTTGTATTAAAATTCAAATTAATTAAAATTTAAAAAACTTTTTTAATCAAAAGTTTTAAAGATTTAAAGCTTCTTTATAAAAAAAAATCATTCTATACTTTTTTAAATGTATAAAAGGGCCCAACTCAAAGCAACAAATTAAATCTTTAGGAACAGGGCATTATTAAAAGTTATTTTTAAATTAATTTAGTGGGAAAATGTACAATATGGATCAGCATAAAAATATATTGTAAAAAATTTTAAAATTCTGTCAATTAAATTTTTTATTTTTTTTTAAATTTTAAATTCTGAAGTGTTTATTTATTTTGACGTGCCTAAAACGCCATGCGGGCCAGAATGCCATCCCTACTTTTAAAAATTTATTTTTTTTTTAAACTTTTTTTTATTAAAACCCGGAAAATTTGTTTTGCGTAAAAAAGGAAAAACACCATGAATGAAAAAAATTAAACTTTTTAATGAGAACAAGAAATATATTTAAATTTAAAGCTATTTTTTTAGCCCTAAATTTTTTCCCGTTTCCTTACAATTAAAAAAAACCCAAAAAATAAATAAACTGAAATTTTTTATTTAAAAACCGTTTTTTAAAAACGAGTTCCAATGAGAATCGTAATGGCTCACGTGAATAAAAAGAAGAGAAAATGGACTGTCCCAAAGGGGAGGAGGAAAGGGGATGTAACGACCCAGCCACGTCAATCGATCTCATACGGGTTTTTTAAATTTTTAAAAAGTCCACGAGGGGGAAAAAAAAAGGAACGGGAGTTTGTTTACAAATAATGATCGTATGTTTACAAATGTTTAGGTATCCGCCTTGCATCAATTTATATTTTTTAAATTTTTAATTCTTAAACAAACTTTTAATTTTACTGGCTTGCCCCTAAGGAATAAATTTTAGAGCATTGACAATAATTTCGTTCCTAATTTTATAAACGTTTTTTAAATTTTATTTGAACTTTATAATATATTACGTGGCGCTTTAAAAACACCTTTTTAGCCTAAGAAGGCAAGATAAAACTGTCAGTGACGTCAAGCAACGTGGGTGTTAATTGAGTCACTATGATAATTTAAGATTTTTAAAAAATAACCTCCTGTTCTTGAAAGATAAGAATAGAAATTTTAAAAGGTAATGGGGGGCAACTTCCGGGCTCTTTTTAGAAAAAAATTCTTTTCCCGCCCCCCCGAGATGTTTTTTTTTTTTGTTTTTTTTAATTTTTTTAAAACCACCTTCTAGAAAGCCCCTTTCGAAGCGAGTTATATTTCTCGGCCCTGGGGGAAAAAAAAAACTAGGGGGAAAAATGGGGGTTTATTTAAAACTTTGGGTGACTACAGGCTCAAATAGCCCTGACTTTTCCAAAAAAACCCCCAAATGTGAATGTCTGTCCCTCCAGGGCCCTTAATACGTAAAGGTCGTGTATTTCCCTTTCAATCCCCATCTCGAAATCGTTAACGACATGATCAGTTTTTTTCGATAAAGACAATAGTGATATTAAAATAAAATCACATCCAACCTAATAATTGTGCATTATTTTTAAAGGTTATAAATATCTCCCAAACACGAGGCAATTATCATCAACATAAATTAATAATGTTATAAAAGGCGCAAAACGTAGAGGCAGTAACAGGGTATTAGCTTACAGGGCGTTTGGGAACCCCTCTTCCGCCAACGGGTCAAAACACTCACATTTTTTTAAAGTACCGTTATAATTGACCACTTCCCGTTTGGGCTGCTATAAATACCCTCCTTCCCCCCCAAATTTTTGACCTTCTTTCCCCATCCGCCTCCCACATGGTTCCTTGCCCCATAAGGCTCAGTTTCCCCCCCCCAACCCTGGGGGCGCCATATGTGGGCCCCCGACAAGACAAAATAGTATTGAGGTCTTTGCCTGGGGCATCGGTTTTCCCGGGTGCCAATTGTGGGCCCCAAAAAGACAAGAAAGATATCGGGGGGTATTCCCGGGGCAACAGAGTTTTTCCCTGGCGCCAGTAGGTCTGGCGACAAGACAAAATAATTTGGGTCATCCCCCCGGGCAAAGGGGGTTTACCCTGGCGCAGCTTGACGGGGCTCGGCAGAAGCTTGCGCTATGGCTGACAAGCCTAGAATGAACATCGGCCTTCTGTAAAAGGGCTCTGCCCCGGAAACAAGTTAGCATGAACCTTGCGAAAAGGGTTTTTGCTTTGGGGTAGATGTGGTAAAATCTGTTCCAGAGACCCCCCTCCCCCTTCGCCACCCTACGCCAGACCCCGGGGGCGCCCCGTGACCCGAAAACCCTTTGGGGTTTTTCCCAATGACGTAATCATCGAAACCCCCTGGCCCCGGTTGGGGGGCCCAGCCAAGTTGGGACAAGAATAATCTGACCTGGGCAACCGGGGTTTTTCCTATGACGAAATCTTTGCGGTTAGTCGCAACCTAATCTCTAATTATGCCAATGGGGGGCCTCGGAATCCACATTTTAGGGGCACTACCCCGCACAAGTCTACTAAAAATTGGGTTTTGTTTGGTAGCGTCTGTCGAAATGGCCGGGAAAAATACCTCCCCCAGCTCTCGGAAACCGGACAACCGGGTTTTTTTTCCTATGGAAATCATTGCGTGTTTTTGCCAATTTACTGACCCAAATGAAAAATCAAGGGCCTGGAAAACCCAGTTAGGGCCGCATCCCCGCACAAGTCTACTAAAAATTGGGTTTTGTTTGGTAGCGTTGTCAAAAAGCAGGGAAATGTTCCCCCACCCCGCTCTGGGACCGGACAACCTGATTTTTTCCCTATGCGAATCATCCGTGTTAGGTACCAACCTGGGCGCCAGTATGTCGGCCCGACAAGACAAGAATAGAAATAGGTCTTTTCCTCAGGCAACTGTTTTCCCCTGGTGCCAAATGTGGGCCCGACAAGAAAAAATAAAATTTCGAGGTCATTGCCCGGGGCAACGGGGTTTTTCCCTGGGCCATATGTCAGCAGACAAGACAAAATAGTTATTGAGGTCATTCCCCCGGGCAAGGGGGGTTTTCCCCTTGGTCAGCTTGATGGCTCACGAGACAAAATAGATCTTGACCTCAAAAAACCTTGGTTTTTCCCCCAAACGAAAATAAAGCGTTTTTATGTCCAACCCCTGGCGCCGGGTTGGCGGGCAGCAAGACAGTTGAGACAAGAATAGAAATTGAGGCATTGACCCCGGCAGGGGGTTTCCCTGGCCCGGGTTTGGCGGGCAAAACAAAAATGTTGAGAAAAGAATAAATGACCCGGGCATGGGGGTTTTTTGGGCGAAAAAGCAATTGGGGATCGTAAATAAAACACAGATGTTACAAATATATTTTTTTTATTAAACATCAAAAATTATATTTTTTTACGGGGAATGACGCTATATTCGTTCATAACGTTTTTCTACAGTGTCTCTTAGAGCCTTGGAAAATTGTTTTTAGTTCACAATCCAACATGAAATTTGCCAAACCGAACTTGACTTGAAATTAGGTAGCATGATAAGATCCATTTTTTAAATGGGGTTTTTCCACCGTGGTTTTTTTAGGTCGATACATCCTCGATTCTGTTAGGTGTCGCATACATCCCGACAGTGTGCAAACAAATTGTTGCAAAGGGGCGAAGGGTGGACCACATGTCCCGTCGGCGACGGCGACGTCGTTTAGGTCCCCACCTCCAAAGGGGGGCCCGCTAGGTCTAAATAGGCACCGTTTGACCCGGCGTCTTTTTTCCGTTGTTTGACGACCATACGGTCCCCGCAATGCATTCAGAGAATTTCGTGATTGGTCGACTAATCTTCGAGGAGGTTGCGTGTTGGTGAAAAAAATTTGATTGACCGACTTGTAGGTGCTCAGTTTTGCCTTTTCTTAGGGGTTAAACCCGGGGCCAGTTCCCTCCACATTTTTCTAGCTGGACATAGGGCCTAAAGTTGATCTTACACCATGCCGTGTTTACTCGCTTGGCTTTTCTCCATCCACGGGAAAAATCTTTTGAAAAATACGGGTGACGGGGGGGTTTCGCAGGCTTTGCTTTTGTACCGCAAACGTTTTGACCTTCCATATGTTCAGGGGTTAGGGACTGCACCCCGCCGGCGCCCCTTTTATAGGCGCACGCCCACCTAACACGGCCTCTTGAAGGGCGACATCCCCCCTCAGTCTTGAAAAACTATTGTAATTTCCACCACCTTGCGTCGTTGGCTGAAATGTTTGGGTGGGAGATGGTTTTTGAAAATTTTTCAGGGGGAAGTTCTGGGGGGGATAGAAAGGACAGAACGAAAGGCCGAAAAAACGTCTGATGCATCTTTAAGTTGTGTTTACTATGGACGTGCAAAAAAGTGTTTATCTAAAAATCCCAGATGTGTCTTTATACGCGGGGGAAAACCATAACTGTCAAAGTATTTCCCACGCCGTTTTTGTCGAAAAAATTTGCCCCCCCAAGCGTCCCAGGTTTGGTGGTATCGGTTTGTGTAAGCGGAGGTCGAGCTATTCTTGCGGGTAGTTGATAAAAGGGGAAAACACCCACCGTACAGAACGGAACCAGGGGACTTTTTTTTCAGCGCACGTCTTATGGTGTGGGTGCCATTTCAATCAACCTCTCGAAGTCCCCGACAAAAGGGCAGGCAGAAAATTCCATACAAACATGGCCATCACATGTGGCCCCCAAATTTTAAGTGTTTTCATGCGAACAACCCTCTTCGTACAGATTACGATGGGTGTAACGTTTTTGACTAAAAAACTTTTTTCTTTTTCCCCCCTGACGTAGAGGTTTCTGCCGCCGGGGCACTGAGTGAGGGTTTGAGCGGGCTGAAATCCACTCACCGAAAATCCCAGGTATACCATGAGATTGTTGACTATATAATCGGCTTTTTTCGGGCATCGCGGGAAAATTTCTTCGATAGCGAGGGGGGTTTTAAACCAAGGCAGTAATTTCCGCATACAGATAAAACACTCATTTTCCTTGACGATAAACTCTTTTTGTCGTCGATAAAGCTCGGGAAATCCATAATGAGCCATAGGCTTAAATAAGGGGAAAAGGGGGGGGGAAGCCGTTTATATTAACTTCCAAATCGGTCACGACGTCCTTTGTCCTTGTAAAGGGGTGTGATTTTTTGGAAACCCCCCGTACACGATACATTGACGGTTTCGGGAGACCCGGGGTAAAAGCCACTTCATGCCAGGAACCGTTCCGTCAAAATTCCATGTGTGTCATGTGGGGGGACAGTTTAGTGGAGATCGAAAGCCTGAGATGGTTCCCTTGGGAAGGCTTCTCGTTGATTTCACTACCCTCGTTCATGAAATGGAACCCGTTCCAGAAAACAGGTGTGGTAGGACAGACATAGTGTCTGTTTAAAAAAATCAGGCTGAACGGTTTCGACGGTATTGTTCCCCCTTCCCGTACAGCGAGAAATGGTTCTTTCCCGTAGGTTTAAAAGTTAAAGGGGGGTTTCTTGGGGGCGTCTCCGTTGAACGCTGCGTTTGACACAAACCCCACGAGCACCTTTTGGGGTAACGGGCCGGTGAATACGTTGCCCCAACGTTTTCCCTTGCACCCCCGTAGAATAGTGAGTTTTTTTACTTCCACACGTGTTGGGAATTGGGGGGACTGACGTTTAATGCTTTTCGTGGCCAACAGTAGGAAGGTGCACTTTGACCCCCCTCACTAAAGGCAGTTTCAACGAGGAACCAAAATGAGGGGATTGGGGACCGCCATAAGAAAACACGTTTTGGGAACGGACCAACCTACTCTAAAGTTCGGCCCTTTCAAAAGGTATTTCTCTTGGTTAAACACGTCACCGTGTAGATACCCCAAAAATCCCCGCTTACTTTATGGGGTGAGACTGCGACGGGCCTCAAATCCTTGTATTTGGCTTTCCCCCTCAAAATTTCCCGGGGGTTTTCGAACCACAGCCCGAAGTAAAATGCTTCTTTTGGCTTCGCTTTTTGTAAGTGAGCACGTCTCAATGTACGCTTTTAAACAACGGTTGCTGGGGGGTGATACTATTTTTGGGTTTAAAAACACGTCCACCTGCGTGAATAGAGAATGCACCCAATTGTTGACGGGAGCGACGATCCACCTCCGTGAAAGCGCCATAGGGGGTTTCATGATGGCCACCCTGATATAGACATAGTCTGGGAAAGTCGAAAGAACTCCCCTTGTCCATAACGTAAATTCGAGGGGGAATCCGTGAGGGAAAGACATTTTTGTAGGGAGCCATTCCCCGCTTTAAGATGGTTTGAGGGGGTGGAGGGAAAAGAGATCGAGTTAAATGCTGGTGCACTCGCGGGACGGGGGGTGTAGAAACGACTTTTTAACTAAAAAAATTTTTTTAAACTTCTTTCTTGATCTTTTTACGTCGCGTGACGCCCTTTTGAAAACGTCGTTGTTTTTTACGACGCCCTTTAAGCCTGAGCCGCTCATCATGTGTTGATCTTCTGTTCAGCCTTGCGTTTCAGGTTTGTTCCACCTCCCCGACACGTTCCCGTAGGGCCTTTTTTAAAGGACGCCGTTGGTTGGCAAGTCGGAAGCACGTCGATCCCCGTAAAGCGCCTGTTTTCCTTTGGCTTTACCCCCTTTCTCAGAAAGGGTATGACGTTTTTGAAAACCACTGAAAAAATTTCCTATCCCATGACCTCTTTGATAGGGAACCCCGGGGGTAGATCGAAGTTTTTCCTTTTCCCCGCGGGTTTGGTGTATATTTTTTGGTAGGGACATTCATTTGACAGCGTCGAAAATAAAGTTTCACGCACATTTTTCCCAAACTCGAATGATACGGTTCACCGTGTGGGTTCTTATATTGATTTCCAAGCTTTCAATTTCCCTTTAAATCCCGGGGCAGTATGCAACGGGTCGTAGTAATTGTTTTATGTATGCCTAGAGATAGTTTCGTTTTTGATCCCAAGATACGTAACAGGGGTGCCACAATGTCACCCACGGGTTTAAAGGCTCGACATACCCGTTCAGATGTAAATTTGGGAGGGCAGGCCTATAGAATGTTGGGCGTACGGAACTTTGGTACTTTTATCAGTTTTAGTCTTAGGATCGAGACCGAGCTGTAATTTTTTTGGCTTGATAGAGTCAACACTGTTTTTTTTGTAAATAGAGATAACTTCAACTTTTGTTGGGGGTTTTGTGTATTTTGAATGCAACTCCAGAATCCCCTTTAAAAGCCTCTATTCGTTTAAAGCCTTGTCAATTCGGGATAGTGCTGAGTTTCCAGCAGGGTTTGATCCTTGAATATTTTTCCCACCCGTTAGCGCCCCACCCAGTTGTACTTTAATATTTGGGCCCTCGGGAGGGGTGGTGAAAGAACAAGGATATTGAAATTCCCCAGGGGACTTCCCACCGCCCCTCGAGTGTAAGACGGTAAAAAGGGTGGTGGGAAATTTCGTGGGGGTATTTTTGGGAAAATACCCCATAGAACGTCGCCGAAAATTGTGTAAAATTGGTCCTTCATGGAGTGGCTGACGTAACTGGGGGGAATCCAGGAATTAAACTTGGCGGGTAACCTTTCCTCCGTACACTTTCTTTTGGCCCCTTTTTACCGACACGTAGTATTTTATCAACTTTAAAAGTTTCGGGGAACGACCTTGCAATTCAGGTTCGTAAAACGTCCCCTCCCCCTTTTTCGCCGCAAGATCGGTGAGTCGAAGACGACAGGTTGTTCAACACCCTATGACTTTGAAAATCTCTTCGCTCCAATGCTTTCGTAGCCCTTTAAACAGTTTTTTGGATTTGCTAATCCACCGGTCACCGACTTTTATTTTAGGCTTCGAGCTTGGCCCCTTTTTGCCGTACGATTACTTGACTTGAGGCACGTTATTTCTGAAACGGGGGGCGCCATTTTTATACTGGAATGCTTGGGCCGTTGTAAGCGTCGACTAGAGTTGGGGGACGTCCTCTTACCGATACGTGTTATTTTTGGAAAAGTAGCGCCACATGGTCCTTTCAGAGTTCTATGAACCTCCACGATGCTTCCCTTCACGTCGGATTATGAGTGGTGTAGTAATGCACGCCTTCTTGCTTGAGAAATTTCCGGGACTAGACTGCCGTGAACTCGCCCCCTTTCCGTCTGTATGCTTGGGGGTTTACCCCCTTTTGCTTAAAATGTCCCGAAAGGCTCTCCACGACGCCCCCCCTTGGATGGAAGCGCCTCCCCCAGGCCATCTTACAAACACATCTGACGGTGACAAGTACACGCACCGTGTTGTTTTTTTTGAGATTCTCAATCGTTGAAGGGTTTGCCAGAGATGAAAAAGTTTGACCCCACTATTGTTGCGTGGAAATTTTTACACAGGTTTGTGTAGGGTATAAGGTCCTGCCACGAAGCCATTCTCGACTTTTTCAGGATCTTTTTGGCGCCTTTTAGAGCGACGCCGCCCCTAAAAAAAACCCTCGGATAGAAGGGTCGTAGTAGATGCCCTTAGACTTCCCATTAAGCTCTAAATGGCAGCCCCCGTTTTTCCACTCTCTTCATTTCTTCTTTTTTTGGGCGTTGCGACGGTTAAGGGGTTTGTGGTACGGGCCTTGATCTCTAATGGGCGCCAAACGTTTCGGGTTCACAATAAATTCTTTCGGAACTTTTTATTTTTGCAGCGCCGTGAGAAAACTCTCACCACCCTGAGGGTTCGCTGTGTTTATTGCTCTGACCAGTCGTTGACAAACCCACAATTTTGGGACCCACGAAAGGCGTATCTTGAATACTCACTTCTCCGTTTGAGCCCAAAAGAGACCGCCTGGGGGATTTAATATGTTCTAGAAAAATTTCCCTTTTTTTACGTGCCTGTGCGGCGTATTAATACGTTGGGAGGGGAAGTACAGACACTTTAGGGTGATAGTGGTGGCGTTTTCAGATGGGGGAAAGGGGTTTTGACTAAAGTGTAGATAGCGCTCTAGAACTTTTTTGGAAAAAAGTCCATTTAGATTGTCTCAATTTTTGAAGGGGGGGGGGGGGGGGGGAGGATTTTTTCCATTTCCTTGTCCAATCAGAACCATAGATTAGTTCCAAAAGCCGTTGTTGGGTGTTGCTCGTAAGGGTGTTTTTTTCCCGGGGAACCAATACATTTTTTGTTTTGTTCCATTATTTACTTTTTGAATAAGGAACCGGGGGACCCCGCAGTTTAAAAGGGGGCTAAAATAAGGGGCAAGAACGCTCCCCCTTTTCTGAACGAGTGCGTTCTTCTTCTTCCAGCACTCCCCGTTTGACCAGCTTGCGAAAAACCTGCTTGTGAGCACGTAACTTTGTCTTCTCCTTTTTCGGGTACCCCGTCCTTTAAATTTTATAGAAAAACTCGCAAACAGAGTCAACCTGTTTCTTGTCGGCCTTTTTTCACAAGGACACTTTGGGCCTGGGGGTTTTCTGCGATACATCGCACGTAGAAAGGGGCCTGTTTCAGCACTTTGGACCAGGGTTATGAAATGACTGTAAGGGGGAAGTGACGGGTTTTTTTTTATACTTTTGCGCGGTAGATACACGCAGCAGCCGACTTGTCGGGTTCTATATCTAACCATTCTGGTTCCCTTGTTTGAAATCTAGAAATATAAGCCGTGAGGCGTACTTTGTAGCTCGGTGTAAGCCCTTGTAAACACGGGGTTTTTTCGACAGGCTTGTCGTGCAAAGTGGAATCTGGCTTTACCCTGGGATTTTTAGAAAGCCGATATAAGTGCTTTAAAGGGAAAGTCTCTTTGGCCCTTTCCTTATCAATAAATTTTGCGTAAGGTACATCGCTAATATTTTGAGGGTGGCATCCTTTGGTGAAAAGATCGACACCACTTCGTTGGCTTCACGCATCAGGTGTCCGGAAAAATCGCTGGGGAGAGTAAATTACAGACGTCACCTTTTTCGGCAAACCCTTACAGAATACGGGGGACTTGTCCCGTCCTTTCAATCCCGGTGGCCAAAGCAAAAAATACCATGTGATTTTAAAATTTAAGTCACACAGTTCCAACGGGGGATAAATTTGCACAAAATGGACTTTCCCCACACCCGGGAGGGAGGGGCCGCTTATGAGGGGCCGAAAAATGGATGTTTCAATTGTCCATAATTTTGAGACTGAGCTTATAAGCTTATGAGTTGTATTTATAGGAGGGGGGGGTTTTGTGGGGGTATAGATGTTAAAAACACTAAACATTACAATTTTTAAAATTTTTATTTGGCAGAAAAAGTTATACACAGTGTAAAGTATCCCGGGGGAAAAATTTTTAAAATATATTTATTAGTATAAACAAATTTTCGTTTACAATTTTTATTTACACAGAGTGAAAATATCGTAAAAATTTTTACTATGGTGGGGTAAGTGGCCCTCGGTACTAAAAAAGGGTTTAAATTTTAAAAGAAAATAAAAAATTTTAACTACCTCCCACCATCCCAATCAAATAATGGACAGAGTAAAACAAAGAGTTATAATTTGTATTCATTAAAACAAAATACGCTCAAGGGGGGAGCGGAAATTTTAAAGATAACAAATACCAAGTCCAGATGCGCCTGATGGGCGAAGTGACATACAAACCATTCACGGCCAAAAGGGGCGATACAACCATAACAAGCTAATAGCTGTCTTATAAAAGGCCCTAAAAAGACACAGTTAAGGGATGGCCTGATCTTTTTAAAAAAATTTTGGTCTCCTTACACCAATAAACGTTACAATTCCCAAATAATAGCGCAAGCCTAGCCTAACTCTAGCATAGCCCAAAGGGGACTCAAACCAAGTTAACTAAACTCCAAAGGGGGCTATCAAAAACATCAAAGAAAATACAGAGTCTGCAAACCAAACAAAAATAACTCACTCATTAAGTAAGTAATAATTAGGCCCCTTTTGGGAGATTCAAAATCAGGTGGCCCGCGTCCCACTTTTTAAAAACCCCTAAATAAAAATTTCCCAAAACATAACAAAAAACTAAAATTTTATCTCCCTAACAACCATTAACCAAATATAGATATATGTAACAAACAATAAACTTTTGACCCCCTAACAACCCCTAGGTATATAAAAAATAAAAAAGGGGGGGATTACCCGACTAACTAACCAAAACCCCCTGAGTATTCGCAGGCTCTTTAAAACTTTTCCCAATTCATCAGGTAAACAAGTTCATTCGCGAGGTTAAATCATGAAAATTGACTCGGTACCAAACAAAAAATCAGCCTTTATAGAAAACCCGGGCTGGCATAACTGTCGTCAGATGTTCTATTTCGGGCAACACCCGAAACACCGACTATAACAACCCCTGTTTTAAAACATTAAACATTACATAAAACCCTTTTTTTCTTAATGGTCGCGGCCCCACATTTACCACCTTTTTGTTTATGCAGAAAGAACATAAACATAACCCCCAAATTATTTTGGGCCCCAAAAAAAAAATTGCACCAGGTGCGAATTTTCCGCGAAGCGGAGATCTGAAATAAAAACAGAAACCCAGATGGTTCCCCCTTTAATCCCCCTAGTCGGAAGCGACTACCAAACCCCGCAGTCAGACTATTCGTTAAAAAAATAAAAATAATAAAAGTACAAATTTTATAAAGCCCGAAAATTTGAATTTGGAAGATAAAAATAAGATGTTAAGTAAAGAGAATTTTATTAATTATGACGACCCACTTATGAAGAAAGACCTTCCCCCAAAAACCCCTGAGTAAAAAGGTGCCAACACATGACCAAACACTTTTATACCCTAAAAAGTGATCATATCTCCAGAGGGACGGATAAGGGGGGTATTACTAGAAGCGTCCCGACCCCTGGATTTACAACCCACCCACAACTATCCTGTAGAAAGTTCCATAATAACCCAAAAATTTCTCTTTGAAAGCGCCGGCATTTCACTTTTGTTTTCCTCCGATAAAGGGGAAAGGGGGGGGGGGGGGCTCTCCCCCCGCCCACGGCGAGCGCCAGCTCAGTCGGTTTTAGTGCGCGTTGAAGGTGGCGTCTTGTGTTGTGAATCGTTTCCCTTTCGATCAACGGGACAGCATTAGGTGGGGGTTTACAATCATCCCTTTTTCGTTGTGAAAAGGGTTTTCAATATCCCCCCTTGGGGGAAAGATGAAAAAGCCCTCAGCTCTGGGCGAATGAACGAGGGGCGCCCCCCCCTCGAATCCACTGGCTCTGAAGATGAGAGGCGGGGGAAAATTTGGGGCCTTGGGAAAGGTGGCCAGGGTTTGGATGAAGTATCTACCCCCTCCCCGAATCTTTTTCCCAGATCCCTTGTAGGATGTCCCCCCCACGATGCGTTCCCCCACACAGTCCATAAGAGCCGGTGGCAGTAACAGCCCTCCCTCATACCATGAATTAAGGCAGCACGCATCACGGTGGGCCCTCACGTATTTTTGCACGGGCGGCTCCCCTCTCGGGGTAGGGGGGGGGAGGGGGGTCAAAAGGGAAAACCCAGGAATTCCCTTGAGAACACATAATAAAAGGGTTTACCATGTCCACAATCGTTTTGATGGTCTTTTTCTCATCAGGGAAAAGTAGGGGCACTCGCAGTCCTCCCTAAAGGTCCTCCCAAGGCCAAATACGCCCACATACAAGTTTTTTTGGGGAGGAAAACCCCACACAAAAAAGGGTTGCATAGTTATCCGGAAACTAACTTTTGCCCTTGGCTGCCCATTTTTGGAAGTGGGCAGCCAGGCGGTGTCCAAAAGGCGTGTCGCAAAATCACATGTCCCACACACATGCTTCAGCACAAGTCTGTTAGTTTTTTTTTTTTTTTTTGTCAGGGGAGAAATTTTTGACACTTATTTTACACAAGTCCAGAGTGCAGACTCGAAAGGGGATGAAGAGATTAAATTAAGTGGGGGGGGCCCCTCCATGAAATTTTTAAGTTAACAATATGAGAAAGTTCATTAAAGTAATTACACATTAACATTTACGGGGCACCAATCTAAAAAAAAATTTTAGATTTATAAAAAAAAAGGGGACCCCGCTTTTTCGAGACCAATTGACGCTTTATACTACAGACTTAAGGGGCTTACGTGCGCCCTGCGCCCCAAGGGAATCAGTACTCTCTCAACATCACAGATCCCGGGGTGGGGAACTTCTACACACCAGGGACCACCCCACTTAAATAATTTTGCCAAACCCCTGTCGGACCCGAGCTGGGGGGAAAACACTTGACACCCCTTTACCCCCAAAAGCTTAAATGAGACGGGAATGCGCCCTGGGGTTATAACCAAACCACCTTCCTTGAAAAACTTTGGGAGGTTTTTAAACGCTAGCTCACATTTTCTTTCTAAGAGCCTCCCCGCATTGTCCAAAAAACAGGTTCAATGTCCCTTTGGGCTAACGGGGGTGGTTCAAACCCCTATTGGGGAGGATTGAGGAAAGGGGTGGCCTTGACTGCTCGGGGAAACCCTGCGTTAAAACGGACTTTTCAGGCGTCGGGCCCTGATCCCAGCGGAGGTCTTGGTGAGGGAAAGATCGTCGGGGCAATGTTAAGTTCCGATGAAACTTTTCTAATGGTTAGGCAATGGGTTATAGGGGTGGTGGTCAGTGCTTGAACCCCAGGAGAAACACATGTCCCCCAAAAGCTCTGGACCTAACAGGGCCCCTTATCATTTCCCACGACCCCGGGGGTCCCTAAGATCCCCCAACAGTCACAAAAGGGCGTTGACAGCGTCATTTCGTATTCCTTAGGGGGTGAGAATAACAAATTTAAAAAAGGCGTCCATAGCAAAAAAATGGATTATCCCTTGGGGTGGCCCGAGTCGCGGCCCTACAAAATTAAAAAAAACTTTTCCAAGGTTTCGCGGCAATGTCTGGGGAGGGAAAAAATTTTTTAGAGTTACGAGGGGGCTTAGAAATTTGGCAAGGCAAATTTGCGCCCCAGTCTCAAAACATCAGGGTTAAGGGGGGGCCCCAAAAAAACTCCTTGATATCTTCGCTCGTTTTGAGGACCCCCACAATTCCCCCAAGGAGGGAGTCAAAAAATTTTAAGAAACATCGGCCTGAGTTTTCTCAGGCAAAAAAATTCTAAGCTCCCTTTAAACCCTAACAATGAGTAGATCCTTATAGTCCGAAATTTCCCTACTTTCTCACCCTTTTTTAAAACCTACAGACCTCACGAAAAATTTGATTTTCAGACTGGTGATCCTTGATGATACGAACGTTTCCCGGGAAGGGTTTTGTATGACGCATAAAAAAAATGTCCTTCCCTATGTTCCAACGGGCCCCTTTATCCCTGACATACGAGAAAACGCGTCAGCAAAAATATTATTTTTCCCGGAAAGTGGTGGTGGTAAAGGTGTACTGGAAGTTTCCAAACCACGACCATTTTCCCTATTTGTTTCGGGTGATTCCACATCCAAACAAGGGCCCATTTTGTCAGTGAATAAGTCAAAATACGTAGCCAAGGAACCCTGAACTTCTCGATCCCAAACAAAAACTTAAACTTCTTTATACCGCTGTATTTCCTTTCGCTGGGTAAGCGCCCACAAAACGCTAACCCTGCCCCCTTCGGCGTCTTTTGAGGAGCACCGTCCAGCGCTACCGAAGAAGCGTTAGTTTATTGGAAGGGAAGAGAAATCAGGCATGCGCAAGATCCCGTAAAATAAGTGGCGTTTTAAGCCGAAAAAACCTCATTCTGCGCGTGTCCCCCATAAACGTGGCTTTTTTCCCTTTTAAAATTTTTTCAAGGGTTAATCTCAGAAAAATTTGGGATAAATCTCGCATAATAGCGCACATCCCCAGGAAACGTAGGTACCCTTGATGTTCTTAGGGCAGGATTTTATGGGTTTGCCCTTCGGGTCAACGAGGATTTTTCCTTCAGAAAAAAAAGTAAACCGATATGGTTTGACCCTTGGCCCAGGTGACCTTTTCGGGTTTAACAGTCAAACCCCCATCGCGCAGGGCCCCAATTATTTCCACTGACGCAAATGGTCCTCAAAGGATTTGCTGTAGAGCAAATATATCCAAATAATTTTAAAAAAAAAGTCATTTTTTAAATCCCAAGATGTGGTCCCGAACCCACTGATGCCTGCCCCCACAGTAATACCCAGGGGCCGATTGAAATTTGTGACCGGGCCCAAAGGGGGGATAAAGGCGGTGTACCTTTTGGAAGCTCTGAGGAGGCGCATTGAAGAAAACTGGCGTTTAAAGTCAATAAGGGTGTAATTCTTGGGTCCACCGAGATGTTGGAAAAGGGGGATTCGACGCGGGGAGGGATAGGGGGGGGAAAAAAATTTTTTTTGTTAAGTCTTATAGTCAAAAAATAAGTCTGTTTCCCATGACCTTTTGGGGGTATGAATGCGGGACTGGGGTAAGGTGACTTCGAGGGACGAATAACCCCTTTTTCCTCCAAAAACATGGTAAGATTTCTGAAGATTTCCCGCTTAGGCGGCGCAAGGTAGGTCCCGATCTTCGGGATAGGTGAGGGGGACAAAGTCGACGGCAAAGTCCCCATTTCCCCCATTGTCGGTGATAAAGTCGGAATGGCTTCCAAACGGGTTTTCAAACACTTTTGCATCAAAAAAGAAAAATACCCCAAACTACTCCGCCACAAAAGGAAAAGTTAATTCGGGTCAAAGTTGAAAACATTTCAAACGCCCTAAATCTAATTTAACCCGATATGAAAAATAAAACATTTCCTAGAATGATATCAAAAAGGGAAGTCCCGGGGCAATAAAAACGGACGCCTCCCCTGAAAAAAACCTATCTTTTAAACGGAACGATCATTGAAGCCCCCTACTTTATCTCGCCGTTAGCTACTGCGTAGTTTTTGGAGAGATCAATTTGTAGCACTATGATTTTACCATCCAACTTACGCAAAAACTTGCCCAAATAAAAGGAATATAGCCCCTGGTCTAACAGACATAACATTCTCTTTTCCCACCGTACCCTCACAACGGGGGAGGGAACGCGTGGATAGCGACAACTCGGCGCGACCGAACCCCGGTTTTGGGCCCGGCCCCACCATTTCCCGCCCTGCACTGTCTTTGTATGTGACCTAACCTCTTACACCGGGAAAATCTAAAAACCCAGAGGTCACGGGGGCACCGGGTTACTAGCACTAGCATTCCTCGAAACGTTCCCCGGGGGAGATCAGACGGGAACCGTCCCCCAAAGAGGCCATCTGGGTGGGGGTCGGCGTCGAACCCGTACGAGCGCGATGCTGATGTAAGGGCATGGTCAACAATACTCACTCTCGGAGAGCACGGGATTTTCCCAAGGGGGAAGAAGGGAAAAGAGATCCTGTACGTGCGGCCTGTTGAAACACAAATGCCGCCGAGTAATGGGAGAAGACATTTTCAAAATAATGCAACTATCCGGCTCTTGACAGACACTGTTGGCACTTGGGCCCCCTGGGTTTAAATAACACGAAGTTTCTCAGGATTCGGGGATCTGAAATCGATAGATAAACCCCCCTAACAATTTTTCTCTTTCCCTTTTCTTTGGGCAATAAGCCCCCAAGCAAAGGGCAATAAGTGACCTACAATTAAATGGTCTGAAATCGCACGGGAGAATAATTGATTAAAAAGCCCGACTTTTAGTTAGGCCAAAATCAAAAAAAACTTCCTCACTAGCCACATTAAAAAAGAATCGTTAATTTCGACTAAAAAATTTGGAACAAACGGGGTGATCCCCCCACACAACTGGGATAACGGCCCCAAATATCTATAAGGATTTTGTTCTGACTTTCGGAAAGTTGCGAGGGGGGGGGAAGTGAAGGGGCGCAGGGGGGGTGGGGCTCACTCCCTGCCGTTTATACCTTGGTCAGTCTTACCCCCTCTCTTATCAAAAACCCCCCACATTTTAAGTCTGAGCTACCCCCATTTGCACGGGGGGACTTCGATGTTTCAGACACCCAAATCGGCCCCCAGCTGGTCCCCCTCAGGCATACACCTCTGTTTTTAGAAATATGGCGGCTGACGGGGGAGCTTGTTGTGGAGTGGGCGGGATGGTTTAGACAGCCAAAAAAATGCACACAGGGAAATTAATACAGAGACCAAATATAACAAAAAACCCAAAAAGAAAAATTGGGGGGGGGGGGGTTCCCTACCCTCAACCGAACCACAAAGCTGCCCCAATCCCCCCAAAAAGAGAGAGTGGGGCGCTTCTCTTTGTAACTCTTCCTTTACCATCCCAATCAAATAAAAGGACAGGTAGAAACAAGAGATTTTTTAATTTTTATTCATTCAAACATAATAAGCTCAATGGGGGAGCGGGCATTAAAGATAACAAATACCAATGCCAGTATGCGCCGATGGGGGAAGTGACAACAAACACATGTCACGGGGCCCGAAGGGGGATAAACCCTAAAAGCTAAAACTTCTTAAATAAGGGCCCCAGAAAAGACACAGTTAAAAAGGGTGGGGTGATCTGTTGATAAAATTTTTCTCCTTACACACAATGAACGTTACAATTCCCAAAAAATAGCGAAGCCTAGCCTAAGCCTAGCATAGCCCAAAAAGGGGCCAAGACCCCCTATTAATAATCTGCCGAGAGGCTTTTCAATAACATCAAAATAAATACAGAGTTCTAACCTAACAATAATAACCCCCTCTTTAAGTAAGTAATAATTAGGCCCCCTTGGGGATTCAAGAAACAGGTTGGCCGCGGTCCCATATTTAGAACCCAAAAACTAATAATTCCAAACATAACAATAAACTATATATTATCTCCCTAACAAAACCCTTAACACAAATAAGATAAGTAACGTAACAATAAACTATCTTGACCCCTAACAATCCTAGGTATTAAATAAAAAAAAGGGGATTATCCCCACTAACAACCCAACACCTGAGTTTCTGCAGGCCATTTCAACTGTTCCATTTCTCAGGGGAAACAAGTTTATTCGCGAGGTTTAAAAGGGCATGCAAAGACTCGGTAAAAAACAAAAAATCAGCCCCTTTTAGACAACCTGGCGTGGCATAACTGCAAGTCAGATGTTCTATGTCGGGCAAAAGCCCAACGGCCGACTAATAACAACCCCAGTAATAAACTTTTAAAATTTCATAAACCCCTGTTTTTTAGATGGTTCGGCCCACATTTATCCACCTTTTTGTTTTTCAGAAAGAACAAAACATAAACCCCCATTATATATGGCCTCCCAAAAAAAATTGCACCCAAGTCGAATATCCGCGAACGGAGACTAAATACAAACACGAGAACCCAAAGGGGCCCCCTTTAATAGCCATAGTCGTGAAGCGACTACCAAAAACCCCCAGAAAACTTTCGTTTAAAAAAAATAAAGAATAATAAATAGCTACAAAAAATATGAATCCGAAAACATTTGAAAATTTTGGGAAGATATAAATAAATGTTAACTAAAAAATTTTTATTAATTATGACGAGCCCCCCTTATGAAGTAAACTTTACCTCCTAAAAACCCCGGTATAATGCGTGCCAAAATCGCACCACAAACTTTTTAACCCTGAAGTGATCATTGCCTCAGAGTGGGCGGATAAGGGGGGGTTTTTCTGAACGTCCCAAGCCCTGGGTTACAGCCACACCACAACAAAATCTGTAAAATTCCATAATAATCCACAAAGTTCTCGTTGAAAGCGCACGGCGATGTTTTTACTTTTCTTTCCCCTCCATGAAGGGGAAAAGGGGGGGGGGGGGGGGCCCCTGCCCCGCCCACGGCGCGCCAGCTCAGCGGTTTTAGTGCGCTTTAAGGTGGGGCTTGTGTTGTGAAGTCGATTCCTTGGAGTCAACCGGGGAAAAGCATTAGGGGATGGGTTACAATCACCCCCTGTTTTTGTACAAGGTTCAATATATACGTTTTTATATGTTTTTGAATAGATTTAAAATAAAGATTTATACAATCGGTTTATTATACTTGACTAGAAAGAAAATAAATATATACACAAAAATTTATTAGAAATTTAAAATTAAAAAAATATTACAAACAAATTTTTTTAATTAAAATAAATAAAATAAAAAATTGACAAGAAAAAATTTAGGTAGGCGGAGCACTTTCTGGCAAATAAAAAAATATAAAAAAATATCCCGGGGGCATAAAAAAAAATCTCTTTTCATGCAGAAAAAAAAAGAAAAAAAATTTTTAAATCTTTTAAAAAAGGTATGTCATGGAAAAAAGAGTGAAAGAAAAAAAAAATGGTTATTCACCCGCTAAATAAGCCCTTTTATTTGTGGGGTGCGCGTTTTACAAGGAAATTAAAACCCAAACGCAACGTATTAAAAAAATCTGTTTTCCGGGGGTTTTTTGTACAAGGGCGGTAAAATTTAGTCTGCGAAACGGTACATACAGTCGCAAGTCTTTTTTTTACAATTTTGGGTATCGTAGTTCTTTCCGCACCCTGTACGGTGACCATCGCTTTTAAAACTTCAAAATTAACGTCATTTCCCTTGCCATAGTTTATGGGGACCCGCGAACCTTGCACACCGTTTTTTGTTTGGCAGGATTCCCCCCAACACAAAATCGGTAAGCGAATTTTTGGGACCGCCAGATACAAAGGCGCTAATTAGTCCCGGACCGTAAACCCGAAGACCATCGTGAGGGCACCTAAAAAATCTCCGGTCGGTGGTCCCAAACACCGGGCGTTTATGAATAGAAGCTATTGTATCATGGGTATAAAAGCGGTCCCCCAATTGTTTTAAGGATGCGTAAAGTGCAACCCAGCCATGCAGTCGGAGCACGCCCCGCCACACTCGTGTTTTGGGGAGGGCGCAAAGCGTCCGCCATCCTGTATTGAGGGAAAAAACTCATCATTTACATCAAACACCTGACTCCGGTGATATCGGATCCTCGGTACTTTTGGATGCCTGAAGTCTTGACAAAAGGTACGTGTGGAAATCGGGGCTTTTTCCCAAACTTTCCACTAGTGAATTTAAAAAAAGTTTTACCAAGTGCGGGACCAGGGTTTTTTCAAACGAGCCGAAAACTAGTTTTACCCCCCTTCCCTTTTCCCCATAATTTTGAATGTAAGCTAACTTTTCCTTTGTGAGGTACACCAATCTGGCCATCCCCGGCCATCTTGTTTAATTTAAAAAAAAAAATAAAATTTAAACCCTGAAACAACCTCCAAACGGTCGACGGGGGCATAAAGGTTTCTTGTACTCCCACACTTTGTGCATGCTTCAACGTGTGCCTTTTTTCAACGGCTTTCCCATCTGTAAATCACCAGACGCCTTTCAACCTAATCTTTTTTGTCTCGGCTGACACGCGCTTTGGTTTTTCTCCCCCCGCATTTTCCTGCACAAAAAAAACATTCTTTGTCGGCATCCGGTTAGGCAATACGGGGAGGGAAAAATCCGGGAGGCGTCACTTAACTTTGGCTATGCCTTCACTTGATCTATAGCGGACAATTTGGGTTCCCAATGAATTTTTGGGGTGGCCAATTGGGTATTTTTTTTACTTGCAAAGTTGGATCAAAAACACAATCCCAAAATCTTGATTTTTTTTCCCCCCAAGAAAGGTTGTTTCGTGAAGAGCTTTATACAATTTGTACGCCCGCCAAAAAAATGCATCCCTGGGGCTGAGAGTTTCCCTTTTATACACCTTTTTTCCCGGAGCAAATTTCTGCAAGTCCTTGTTGTGCGTTTATTGCATTAAAAATGCATCCCCCCTTCACGCCCCGTGTAGCCGGGATTTTTAAACTTTCCAAACAACCCTGGTCGCTTCATAACGCGTCTCCCTGTTTCGTGGGGCTTTTTTTGACGGGGTGGTCCTGTCAGGGTAACAGAGGGGACCCGGGCCAATAACCCCCAAAATGAAAACGGGGTGGTACCTCCAGCTTTAACAACACCGTCACACGTGCCCAACCATATTCCCCACGGCCCACCCGCATGAAAAAATAAACACCGCGTTGATGGGCCCCCCAGCAAGCCATTGTACGCGACGGGATGTTGGGCGCGCACCGATAGCCCCGTTAGGGTAATCCGATAGTATTCTCCTTAAATACTTCGACGGTAAACCAAAATGGCCCCCACTACGTACACGCCTCCTGAAAGGACCACCTTGCTTTCCATGACATGCTTAAAATTCAGGCAGGCCCTTCGTAGGGATCTCTACATCTTTCACACATTACAGTTCCAACTCGCGTTTAAAATCAAAGACATAATTTTCTTTGACCAAACGCTCAACACATCTCAAAGTGCCTCTTTTCCCCCAACCCCACATCTCGCCGATCCCGTAGTCCTCCCTTTTGGGGGAAGGGACCCCTATACCCCCCCGGGTTTTTTTTTTTGTTGAAAAAGGGGGAAATGTCCCTTGGCCAAAGATCGTCCAAGCCAAAATTTTTGGGCAATTTGGCACGACATCGGGGGAAATTATTGAGTCAATAAAGTGGAGCGGGCCGTAAGCAGGACATGATTTCCACCGTTATTATAAATTTGGGGTCCATTTTTTACCTCCAAATGATCTTAAAAAAAAATTAACCATCAAAAGGTTTAGCTTATGGCCGAGGGAAGGGATATCCCAAATTTTGAAGCTTTAATTTGTTCTATAATTCAAAAAATGGGGGATTGTGGTATCACCCTTGAATAGCATGTCCATCGCCCCCCACGTCGGGGCAATATGGTCATTTGGGCTCTTAGAAACAAGCCTTTAAAACGTTTGCACGACACATAGGTTGGTTCGTGCAAGTACTCCCCGCACCTTTTAAGAAGCGTTTTTTTGTCTGCATTCAAAATCATAAATACAAACATGAAATTACTCTTTTCCCTGAGGGTTGGTGGGGCCTGCTTCATATAAAAGAAATGACCAAAAGGGCGATGGGTCTCGCATATCTACAAAAAAACCATAAACCAAAGTGAAAAAATTTGATCTTTCCAAAATGAAAAAAATTTCCCGATCCTCGCAAAACCTTTTTTTCATCACGACCGACTTGTGACCGCTGAAAAAAAACCGGGGGCGTTTATGGGTTTTCAAAGCAGTTGTTTGTAACCATCGCCCGCAGTCTTTACAACCACAATTTGGGCCCCCGCTACAAACCGCTTTAGCGTACACTTTTTGCAAACCCGGGTTTCATTGTGTCGTTTTTGTGTTGAACGGCACACGGCATCCCCGGCAAAATAGAGCACTTAAATGCGGCTGTCAAGGTGTTTGACATAAAAAGGTTTTGCTTTTCGCGTGAAAAAAAAAAATCAAGTGCCCCTTAAAGGGAAAGTTTGGAGGGAGTAGGGGCCCCCCATATAAGACCTGTCTCCCCCGCGCTCCCCGAACACTGGATTTAGTATTCGGAGAGGGAGTTTGAAATTGTTTTCCCGGTTACCCCCCACCTTTCAAAAATTAATGGGGGATCCGAAAATAGTTCCTCTGCTTTGATTTTTGAAGAAACGACCCCCTTTTGATCTGTTTAACGGTGTTCACGTCCATACATCCTGGTTCTCTTTTATTACACATATGCTTTGGGGACAACCAATGCACGGGCTAGGGAAAATGTGTCTATTTTGAATCGTAATGATCCCTTTGTTATTACGGCTAATGTGCTTTTGGGAGCGAGTTTTACAAATAACCCACTCCCCGAGGCCCTTAAAGGGCAGAGTTTAACGCCGTGGGCTGTAAATCAAAACAAATATTACTTTCAACACGCGACTTTCGTTATCAAGCACGCTCGGGGGTCTAACGGGGGCGCTCGCCTAAATGAGACGTAACAGGGGTCAAATAGAGTCATGCTGTTCAAAATAAGCCCACCCGGTCACGGCGCTAACGCCTGGGCCTGCACCCATGGACAAATTAGTAAAATTTTTTTTTTAAGCCACTTAAGCGCACAACCGCTTTTGGAGCACCAATTGTACGGTAATTTCTCTCCGGTATAAAAAAAAAAAAACCTCAAGTTTAAACCTCTCTTCAACGATAAAGAGGGGCGCCATTTTTGCAATGCCCCGCCATTGACTTACCGGGGCCCCTAAATCCCTTTTAGGGGTCGAAATGTCCAGTGTACCGCTCCACTCCCCTCTCCCGCACCCAGCTGGGGGATCCGCACCCTCCCCTGGCCGCGTCGCACTCCCCCAGTGGGTTTTAGAGGGACAGTAGCCGGGGGGGTTTAGAAAACTGTTCCCTCCCTTTATGGGCCCAATTAAAATAAACAGTCAAAAATAAGCAGTTAAAACATGCGCCCTTTTTTTTTTTAAAATAATGTTACATAATTGCTTTAACGAAACCAACTTCAGCCAAAAGGGAAAAAAAAAACGCCCCTAGTCTAATAAGGCAAATTTTGAACCTCAAACTCTTTTGGCCCCGACCGTCTGGCTCTACACGAAAAAAAACGCTGAGCCAACATAGCCAGGGTAAATTTTTGTGCCCGAAACTATACATTTTGTTGACATAATAAAAAACTTTTAAAAAAAGCAAATTAGTCACTTAAAATTTAAACCGATATTAGAGGAGTGGACCCCCATTTTTTCAAGGGGGAGAATGGAAAAACTATTAAAAAAACTTTTAAAAAAATTCCATGTAAAATTAAATACAACTTTAAATATCGTTTAATGTTTGAGATATATTTTGTTGACATAATAAAAAACTGTAACCCGAATTAGAGGAAGTGCACCCCATTTTTAAAGAGTTAGTGGAAAATCTATTTAAAAAACCCCCCCCATAATGTTTTTAGACCCCCTGCTCTACAAAACAAACGCTGTAGCCAACCACACCGAGGGATAAATTTTTAAATAAAATTTTAGGATACAAAAAACTAAGGAAGTGCACCCCATTTTTCAAGGAGGGGGAATCATTAGAAAAAATTCCCACATAAATTTCTAAGTAATAAAATCAAACTTTAAATATCGTTTAATGTTAAAGATTTTTTTTTTGTTGACTTAAAAATACTGTCACCCTAATTAGAGGGAAGTGCACTCGCAATTTTGAAGGAGGGAGAGCGGAAACCCCTAAATACACCCGACGTTGATGAAGGAATCAAAAATATTTTTTTTTTAAATTTTGTACTATTCCAAGGGTTTGTTTACAATACCACCCACCTTCTTAAATTAAAGTGTTGATTTATGTTTACAAAATTTGGTGAAACCGAATTTTAAAAAATGTCTAAAGGTCAATATAATTTTTTCCCTTTTAATGGGGAAATGAAATGTACCAAAAACCCGTCAGGGATTTAAAAAAATAAACTGTATTTTCGCTTTTGTCAGGGGAATTGAAAAACAGACCCCCCCCAGGCGCCGCATATTTTTAAGACGGGTTAAATTTCTTTGGATTTTTAATAACGGTTTTAAAGCAACAATATATTGTTTTCCCCGAATTCCCCTTTTCCATAAAAGAAACATACAATTGACTTTTTAAATGAGCAGTTGACAAGAGGTTTCGAATATGCCCAAATAACAAAGTTTTTGGAGCGAGAGGAGAGAGCGCGAGCTACACCATATAGTAAAATTTTCAAACTATGGCTACACATATCACCCGTCATGGTGCCCAAATCGTCCAAAAAAAGGGGGGACCTGGCGATGGGTTGCAGGAGAAAAAGGGGTGCCTGGGCGGGCCTGAGGAGTCAGGACGGTGCTGCACAGCCGTGGGGCGCCCCGGCTGGGTAGAGTCGGCACGCCCCCTCGCTACGCTGCCCCAAAAAGGACCCCTCCAGCCCAAGATCCCAGTGTCGAAATTAAAAAAACATATTAATTACCATTAACAAAAAAAAAAAACACACTGGCAAATCATCGTAGGCAGCTAATTAATTAATTTCCCCTGGACCAGCAGCACCCCTCTACAAATCCCCCCTTTTTGAAATTGCATCAATGTCCAGGTTATGGGGCCAAGGGGTTTTTGGGGGCCCCCACGCAAGCGTCATGGGTCCTCATCTAACAAAGAAGAAGAGAATACCCCTGTACAGCCTGACATGATAATCAAATTTTAAAAACCCTTAAAATATCAAAACAAATTAAACTTACCCAAATTTATCCCGTTTTCCCCCGTGCATTTAAAAATCATTCGATGTTTATGTTACCAATTAAAAATTGAAAAAGACCAAATGTAATGATCGGGGGGTTTTTATATACCCAGTCAAACGATCAGACTTGCCCCAACTTGTCTTGTCTGCCCCCAACCTGTCGCCAGGGAAAAACCCCTTTTCCGGGTCAATGACCCCAATATCTACTTGTTTAACTTTTTGTCTGCCCCCACCTGGACCAGGATTGCGACAAAACGCAATGATTACTAAATTGGGAAAACCCCAAGGGCGTTGAGGTCAAGATCTATTCTTTTTCGTGAGCCATCAAGCTGACGCCAGGGAAAACCCCGTTGCCCGGGGGAATGACCGCAAAAATTTATTCTTGTCTTTTCTGCCCGACAAAAAACGCCAGTCTCAAATTGTCTTGTCTGCCCGCCAACCTGGCGCCAGGGTTTCGACAAACACGCAATGTTAGTCATTGGGGAAAACCCAAGGTTGTTGAGGTCAAATCTATTCTTGTTCGTGAGCCACAAAATGACGCCAGGGAAAACCCCCGTTTCCCGGGCAAGACCTCAATATCTATTCTTGTCTTTTCTGCCCGAATACTGGCCCAGGGAAAAACCCCGTTGCCCCGGTAATGACCCCGTAATCTATTCTTGTCTTGTCGGGCCGCATATTGGAACCAGGAAACCTTCCTGAGGCAATGCCTCAATATCTATTTTGTCTTTCGGGCCACATACGGCGCCAGGGTTGGGAATAACCGCGATGATTACGTCATGGAAAAATCAGGTTGCCGGTCCGAGACACGGGTGGGGGAACATTTCCATGCTTTCGACAGACGCTACCCAAAAAACCCAAATTTTTTGTAACTTGTGACGGGGGGAAATACCCCTAACTGTGGATTAGAGGCCCCTGATTGTGCATGTGTCAGCTAAGTTGCGCATAACACGCAAATTACGGCATAGGCAAAAAACCCAGGTTTTCCGGCCCGGACTGCGGGTGGGGGGTACATTTCCAGGCATTTCGACAGACCTACCAAACAACCAATTTTTTGTAACTTTGACGGGGTAGTGGCCCCAAATGTGGGTTCCCAGGCCCTTTGTGCATAATTTGAGATGCTAGAGTTGGACTAACCGCAAATTTTTGTCTGGAAAAAAACCGGTTTGGGGGACACACTATTCTTGTCCAACTTGGCTGCCGCCAACCTGGCGCCAGGGTTGCGATGATTACGTCTTGGGAAAAACCCATGTTATGAGGGCTTTGTCGCCCCGGGAGTCTGGCGTCAGGGGGGCGAAGGGGGAGGGGGGTCTCTGGGAAAAAATTCCACAATTTCCACAAAGCACCCTAGCGCAAGGTTTTGCTCTTGTTCCCGGGGCGGAGCTTGTGAAAAGGACGATGTTTTTTCTAGGGCTTGTTTTGCCATAGCGCAAGCTTCTTCCCAGCCCCCGTTGCTACCCAGGGAAAAACCCCCCTTGCCCCGGGGAAGACCTCAATATCTATTTTTGTTTGTCGCCCGACATACTGGCCGAGGAAAAAACCCCGTTTCCCCGGGGAATGACCTCGATATCTATTCTTGTCTTGTCGGGCCGACATATTGCACCAGGAAAACCCAAAGCCCGGGCAATGACCCCAATTTATTTTTTTGTCGGGCCGACATACTGGGGCCGGGTTGGGGGGAAGGTATCCGTACGAGGAACCCTGTGGGGGCGGGTGTGGAAAGCAGATAAAAATTGGTGGGGGGAAAGGGGGCATTTATAGCACCCAATCAGAGGAAAGTAGGTCAATTATAACGGGGAATCAAAAAAGAGTGAGTTTTTGACCCGTTGGGGAAGGGGGTTCCCCAAACGCCCCGTAAGCTATACTAACAATTTGTTATAAATGGGACCCACCAAGGGCATAAAATTTAATTAGTTCAACAATTGCGTCGATAACGGAGTAATTTCCAATTATATCATCAAGGTACCCTACCGCTTTTAATTAGTGCTTTATCACGGGGCAATTTACACTAAAAAAACCAGACTGTTATAAATAGGCCCCAAATTTAGGGGTTAAACAGAAGGTTATAAACTCCTTAATTATTATTTATTTCCCCCCGGATATTCCCTTTTATAAAATATTTTAAAACATTTTAGACAAAAAATTTAAATTCGAACTAACTTAAATAGCACTCTATCCACAAGATTTTGGGCCCCGATGGAAATACTGGAGGTGGGGGATTGAGAAGAAGCCGGGAAACCTTGCTTTTTGACCCCAAAGACTAATAACGCCATCAACCGAGGTGATACTTTAAATAAAATTTTAAAAAGTGATTCGCCTTTGTTTTCTACCAATTTCGACTAAAACCCATTCATTGACCTTTTAAAAAAATATTATTGCTCCAAAATCAAGAATTAACATTTATTTTAGCTTTAAATTTGACATTAAATTATTTTCTTAAACGTAATATTCAACAATTTTATTCTAGAAATGAAACTTTTGGCCAGAGCTATGTATTTGACGAAATGCAATGACCTTGATTAACATTTATTGTTTTAGTGTTCACTAACCAACCTAATTGAGAAAATGACTATACATCCAAGTTTCAGCTAGTTGTTGTGTTTCATACACCATTTTGTCGAAAACCCATTTTTTACCCGTTTTAAAGAGGAAAAATCATTGGCAACAGGCAATGAAAAACTTTTTTATTTATTAGATGAACTTGGATAATGGATATACAAACTTTTGTATAAAGTCATAATGGAAAAATATATTGTATTTATAACAAACATTACAAACAAATATAACATTCTAAGAGTTACATAATGTAAGTATTTTTAATGCATTAAAGAATTTTAAAGGTTAAGCGTAAGACTTCTGCATTTTTGTGCTGCAAATTATCTTATTTGATCATCATCTTGTAATTATTTGGTTAAATCACAGTTTATGGAAAGAATTGAAAAATAATTTAATATTCCATTCGTCATTGTTGTCCTCTATTTGTTTCCTATGTAGGACATCCTTGAGAAGGTTCACTTTGCCTCACAGCTGGTGAATGACAACGCCAAATGATTTGTAAGATTGTTTGGTAATTCAGAAAGACATCGACAGATTTATTTTCATAACTATCTGAATATAAACACCGCATGAGACTATTGAGGCTGGATTAGTCTGTAAGTAGGATTTTAACTGAATGCATTTATTGACTAAATGCTCGTCTTTGTCATATGAATGATAATCAACAACATTACGTGCACTTTCCTAGACAATATTGTCGATGTTAATGTCTTGCAAATCCATTGAAAATTTGAAAATTTTGATAAATTCCGCATAGAAATGACCTCTTCTGTTGAGATCCATGATCAACTTATCTAATGCCAACATTTAGCGTATCCCGTTTTAAACTTTTCTGCTCTATTTAGCAAAACTATCTTTGTGTTTTATCCGAAAATTTTAAGTATTACGTCTCTTTTTTTAAATCATTCTATTCTTTTTCCATACTAGTACTAAATTTTTAGTTTCTGATATGATTGTTCTCGTATGTTGATCACAAACGCTTCTAATGACGTACATAATTTCTCACCTCCACACATGTCTAAATTTGGGTTTGCTTTTTTCTACTAACTAAATTGAATCTCTCTAAAATGTCTTCCCAAAACACAGCTAAAATCAAAGTTTAAAATTTCTCTACATCATTATATGAGTTCTGTGCCTCTCTTGGAAAATCAATTTTTCTCGTCCATATTGTCACTAAGGGGTTTTAATCGGTTCATGATATCAACGTACCTATTTTTTAAGGCTCTAACAACACCATAGTGACAAGATCATCTAGTCTAGCTTAAACGTTTTATAGAAAATTTTATTTTTGTTTCATGATTTAGAAGCTCCCACCTATGGTAGCTGCAGATAAGAAAACATAATATTTCTTGCAATACTCCAAAAAAGTTAACAATTTGAGTTGCAGCTTTAACCGCTTCCCCCAACTAGATTTAGGAATGCGTACACCGGCAAGTAATCAGTGCATTATTTCTTTTTGTTTGAGATGTGTTTGCACACCATTGTATCGGCTGGACATATTTGTAGCATTGTCAAAAACAATTAATTATCCAGTGGAAGTAAATTTTTTCTAGAAATTTTTGTAAGGAATTGAATAAATATAAGCCACCGTGACTAGTAAATTTGATGAAAGATACACATCTTCCATACATTTTCCCTTTAAACCAATATCGTACAATATAGCTAGTTCGTCATTGTGGGACAAATCTGGTGTTGATTCCATCACAATTTAGTAGTAGCGTTCATCGTCACTATTTACTTCAGCTATAATTCTTCTTATGACTTGTTTTCCAATAATCTCTATTATTGGTGAGGTCAACTATAAATTCACCTTTTTTTCTCTTTTATCAAAAAACAGAATTCATGAAAGAACTTTCAGGACTATCTAATTCAGAGAATTAATTAACATTTCATTTTATGTGAAAATATTAAATTTATTGATTTTTTTCTATTCTTTTTTGTTTCAACAATATTATTATTTTATTTTGTCAAATTAGAATTATAACTATCCGGAATTCCATCGGTAGGATTGGGATGTGGTAAAAAAGGAAATAATAATAACCCACAAAAGTTCCAATAATTGTTATTTTTATACATTTTTTATTGTAGTCTAAATTACATTATATTTCAACAATCCATTTTTATGTCAATTGCTCATGTTTTATTTTAACTATTCCCCTGTTGTCTCGAGTATTGAGAGTCGTCGTCCCACTGTCTGAATTAACCGAGGTAAATATTTTTCCTTTTGATTACTATTTTTCTCCTAGATCCTTGGAGTGGCGCCCAACAAATAACACAATTTTTATACATCTTGACATGAACTGTTGTTATTTATACAAGATTCAGAAGAAACTGATATTAGACACAGAGTAAATGATAATTCAATTTATATATAAACACTTTTTTTTATAAATTTTTACCACAATACATCTTTTGCAATACGACCGTGGGATATCCATTTCTCTAATAATAAACTTATAAAATATAACTCCTAGAAATAATTGTCCTATCCCTGCCATATCGGTTGTTTCATCAGCCAAAATGTAAAACCAACAGCAGCATTAGCATTGTCCACTCATTCATCTCGAATAATTGAGTTATTTTCCTTCTGCGATTGGCTTCAATATTGGAAACTTTCTGCCAAAAGGCAGACACAGCGTGAGCAGATTTCACAGCAGCACCACGGAATGTTAATTTGGAAGAAGTAGGGAGAAAAAGACTGAAAATTAATAAAAGGAATCAAGCTACAAAGAAGCCAAAGACAATTGCATATGGAAAAAGTTATCTAATGAAAACTCGTAGAAGAATAGAGTTTGACATTCTACAGATTAAAAAGAGAATGGGATGCCTGATAACTTGTGTGACGATAATAACAGCGAAGATCTGAATTTTGTATATGTCGTCACATGTTTGTTGTGTAGGAAACAAGAAATTAAAACAGAACTGCGGGCACCGTGGTGTTTTACGTGATCATTGGGGACATGCTCTGTGCAGTAGGTGGGATTACCGGAAGGAAACACGTTCGATGTCTGTGGAAAGTATATTTTTGTAGACTGATTTCAAAACTTAGCCTATCCTATGTGTTAAGTACAAACTCTTTGAAACAGTTATGAGACTATATTTTAAATTTGTCCTTCTATTAATTTTCTTAATTGTGATATGACTGCTTTCAATATTTAATCATTCCTTTTTAAAACTTACATCCTGACATTAATGATTTATAAGGTCCTAAGTCCAATAACAATTAATATTTTAAGTGAAGGGTCAAATATTTTATTTATCTTAGTAGGGCCTATCGGATTTTAAATTTTATTTTATTTATGTCAGCATTTCAGAGATTGAATGCCATTTTAGAGTATAGGGTGCTTACTTTTCATTGATATTTATTTTACCCATAAATTAAAAGTGTTTTACATCTTAAATGTTGCATTGATAGGTGGGTTATATAAGTGTTCATTCTTTCGATATCCTAGCCAGAAAACAAAATAGTTTAAATAATTGTATTTTACAGCTATTTTGCCTTCACTCATTGTTTGGCATTTCCCCACCCTCCCTTACATAACAGGGTTTAGTCGACTTGGCACTGGAGCCAAGAAAGCCTAACTAACCCGCAATTCAGTTTGAGAGAGAAGACTGTGGGCTATCTCTCACACATTGCTCCTGTTACGATGCCCATTGGTCTGTTTGTATTTCGGGGGGTGGGGTGGGGGGGGGGGGTTTATGCAAGCACCAGTATGGCAATGAACTTATAGTGTGACGTGCTCACTGGTCACGTGCCATGGAACTAACACAGATATCAGCGCCTCTTTAGCGTTGACAAAATAACTAACGTACTGTTCGTAGCTTGCCACAAGCGTTCCCCGCCGACAGCATCACAAACAATATTACCCTGGCAGGTCATGGTGCTTGGAATGAAGAGTATATTTTATTCAGTTGATTATAGTCTAGTTAAATGTTATTGAATATATGAAATAATATTACATGGGCCTGTGGACTAAACAAAAGTCTCTTGTGGTCTGGTTTTACAGCTCGCGGTGGTCATTGTTTGACTCCAATGGTGATCAACCGCAAATTATTTTATCTTCTCCTTCTAATAGACATCTCAAAGCTCTACCTTCCTCATCCCTACCTCATTAGCCTGGAAGGGTAGTATAATGGTGTGAGAAAATTAATAAAACTATTTATATTTTTGTGAGGTAAGATAACAATTATATACATATTTTAGCACCTCGTATTACTAGCCGTTGCGGTTACACGCCTATGTACTAGTTACTCTAAATGTGTTAGGAATATAGGAGGGTTTAATTTAGTTAAAGTGTACCCACATTTGCAAATATGTAGGGTAGAAAACCATTGAGGAAGAACGGCCTCAGTATATCCAACCAAGATCAAACCCGATCCCCTTTTCATCATTGAGAGATTGACACGTTTAGACCATTCCACCACCGAGGCAGTAATTAAAGCAAACACTTTATTCCAACAAAACAGTTGGTTTGGTACGTTGTCATCACTGGACAGCTGGGAAACCCCCCACCTTTGCCAACCTTGTCTGTGTAAGGAGCTGGTTCCTTCTTCCTAGACTAGAATGATGGACACTCGCGTAGAGTCGGTAAGGTACCTAACCTCGGGAATCTTGTAGGAACTTTCAGCCTAAACTACCCAGTGGAGCCCTTTCGGAGATTTGATGATCATATTTCCTGGAAGGTACTAGCTACCAACCACTTTGCGTGTGTTGAGTAGGGGTGGGAGGTCCACCTCCCCCATACACTCTCACAAAGAGAAATCAACAGAGATTTAGCCACCCTTTAGGTTAGATCCTCCGGTCGTTGCCCAGGGCCACCCCGAGAAAGAATTTTACCAGAATTTCTAGACGAGGAACAACCCCTAGGAAGAAGAGGTCCCGTCCTGGTCAGGTCAGTCACCACGGAGGCGAGATTGATTCAAACTCATGAGACAAACCCAGCGATTTCTCATTTGACGGTAACTACAGTATACATTAGGTATAAACATCAGTCTTCAATATTTTCAATATGAAGTTGATGTTCGATTTTTTCGCGATCATGATTGTTAGCCAATATTTTTTTTAACAACTGGTGATTTTTAGTTATGAATAAAATGAATACAAAACCATTAATTATGTTAAAATATACTGATTTATACTTTTCAATGATTTGGGAAAAAGTTAAACAATACTATGCTTATTTTACTAATATTAATTTTATGGTACGTAAATTTACATAAATTTAACTAATAATATTTGTTTGAAAAGCAGTTGAAATTCTAGTGTATTTTATTATAAATTAACGTTAAATAAGGTTGTTCAGATGATGTGAAAAAAATCATCTGGGTTTTTTACCATAGTATATTTAATATGGTAATTATTCTATAGGTGACCTGGTGGTCTACGGGTAAGGTGTCACACTTCTGTGCAGGGAGTTTCGAGTTTCAAACCTCAGTCCTGGCACAGAATTATCTTATTGCCAAATCCATCCTTCACCTCTGACAAGACGTGTACTAATCACAATGCCAGGCCTCCACCGTGGTTTGGATCCCATGTTAAACTGTAGGTCCTCCATTTCATCTCACAATCACCCTAACCATTACATACTAGCGTAATGTGTACAACCCGAACGGGTAGTTAGACGCGGTGCTAATAATAATAATAATAATAATAATAATAATAATAATAATAATAATTAAAATTATAATAATTATAAATAATAATTATTATTATTATTGTTTTCAGACGAGGTTTTTCCTACATCATTATTACTGAACATATTCGATGTCCATCGCTAATAGAGAGTTGGAGGTAATAAGACAATACAACGGTCAGCTGTTATTCAAACGCAACGTGTCTGCACATGCGTACTCTATATTTGGCCACTGCACCTCTATCAATAATAGCTGCTTACATTCCAGAAATGTAAGACTTATTGACCTGGTTTAACAAGCTATACTACTGCTGAGGTAGAAGTGATACCAGATGTTTCCTTTTGAATAATTAGTCATGTTTATACAGAGGTTCTAATTTTTATAAAATATTTAAAGTAGATAAAGAAATATTATTATTAATAATCACAAAAATAATGTTATGCTTGTACAGAGAAAAAATTAGGCCAATTTATTTAAATGAAAAATGAAGAAACTTAAGAATATGGAATTGTAAATGAAATATAAATTGGATTTTGCAGCTTTACATTTATAAATTTAAATTATTCATAAAATAAATAAATCTTTAAGTGAATTAAATAAATATTTTAGGTTACAGTAAAATAAAGACTTACTCACATGTTTTAACGCGTCACACTAGCATTAGTTTTGGATATGTGGATATCGGAGCTCGAGTCTCGGTCAAATGAAATGAGTGGTTTCCTTTTAGGGTTTATCAATCCGCCACTATTAAAAGCCTATTGATCTAGTTTACATTATACCTTTCCCCTTATTTGCCCATTGGTGTAAATTGTTTCTCTTATAGAGATTCTATTAAATTAATATATTAAAATTCAAACAATTCAGTTTTATGCTTTCAAACCAAATTATTTTCCCCTTGCACGTGGGTCAAAAGTGGAGTGAAATATCTCATTTCCATATCCTAGTTTAATTAGAAGCCCTGAAAAGGTCATAAACATTAGTAAATGTGTCGTAAAGACGAGCTATGTTTGGACAATAAACGCAAACCCTACGGCTTTTCAGGGAAGGATTCGCCAACAAAAAAGTATCTCACCACAATGTATCTTCTAAAAATAATTGTGTAAAGGCTTCGCATTATTTAAAAAAATCCATTCTAGTGGGGTGAATCTATTTTTAAGATTAGATATCAGGTTGATAAATAACAAACTAAACAACATATTGTATCTTTGTGGATTTATTCTGTTAGTAGAAAGTGAACCTGGTGGAATGTCTTAATTCTGAAGACAGGAGCTCTATCAAACGAAGCGAGGTCTCCAGGATATGTGTTACGCTTCAACGTCCATGAGGCCAATCTAGCGTTCAGAACATATATCTAGAGATTCAGTTCGGTAACACAAGGTAGGTAAATAGGTAGGTGACTAGGTAAATACAGCTAAAAGGCTCACATTGAAATCCCATGAATGCACCACTTAGTGGGGCCCTACAGACGAACTACAGTAACATTGAAATGTGAAACATGCATTGCTGAATAAGATGTTGCCTCTGTAAACAATTATAAAGCCCTTCAATCAATAATTTTAATTCTATGGCCGTACCACGTGGCTATATTTATTATGTAAGTGGTATAAGACGAATGTAGTAACATATTAGGACAGTTATTGTTAAATATCTCCGACAATTTGTTTTATTTTTGCATCACACTACTTTATAGGTTTTATCTTTTTGCTTGTTCTTGCTATACGCATACACAGAGCCCTGCTTTTATGGTGAATAAAAAAAGCCCAATTTCGTTTTTAAGTTCCCCAAAAGCGGATGAATAAGCGGTGAATTACAAAAATCCTATTTTTGCGACGAAATTATCGAATTAAGACAAAAGCGTTTAAAAAAGTGGTTTTATACCAAACTTTCGTGATTAAGGTGACTATTGGGTTAAAACTAGACTTCCAGGACAATGTTTGAAACAGGTAAACTAAACATATTGAAGTGAAAACAAAAAATTACATTTTGTTTTGACAAAACGGTAAAAAACACTAGTCCACAAAAAAATGTGCTGTCAACTTATTAAAAAGGTAAGATTTAGCGGCAGCTGGTCAGGAAAAGTATGTACAGGTCACAAAGACAAAATATTACACAAAAATCATCTTGTTACTTCACAAAAATTGTGACTATATTTTTAAATCTCAATTTAGGCTAGAAAACTACAAAATAACTACTCAACATCACCAAACTGCAACATGCAGCTGGTAACAATGTTATCCACTTTCATTGTGGTTCTGCGGTCTGTTACTACTAAACTATACCTAGAAAAATATCATTCTGAATCTGCATTTGAACTTGGTAGCCACAACGCTTGCAAACACTTTGTTGCGAAGTCACTGAACATACTGTCTGTCTTCAGCCCTAGCAGCACGTTCTCAATTTTTAAACTTTCGATCCCATCACTCTCTTCAAACAAAACTTTCAATTTTTTACACATTTCAATGTAGAAAAAAGACAAATCTCCATCGTAGTTGACAAAAAAGGGCAGTACTTTAAAATGAATCTTGACCTGCTCTATGTTAGGCGTACTCCTACTTAGAATATTGGAGAGATTAAAAAGATAGCTGAGGGCCTTCAAAACCTCGCTTCCACAAACAACTTGTTGGCACCGGTCGATTCTACATATTTTGACAACTTCATGAGCGACTTCGATCAACACATCTTCAAAATAATCGCTAGATCTTCCTTCTTCTTGAACGGGAGCGCACCCAACAATAAGTTCACTTTTCCTCCAAAGTGGCCTTTGCTGACCAAGCTACATTTTGTAAGCACAGCTTCCAGCCTTGCAAATAGCAGGTGAGCCTTTGGAGCTGACTTACTCTGTAGTTCAACAATGGATTTGTGATCACCGCACAGTTCTCACATACAAATACTGCCTGTACTTCAACGGAGTTTAAGAAGTCGGGTGTTTAACAGTTCAAGAAGGCTTTGTCCTTGTGGAGACAGACTTTCCTTCTCTTCCAGGAAGCTGTGTATAGCTGTTAAATACGAGCTGATGTATTCCACACTGTTAAACTAGCTGGACCAACGGGTAAGGACGGGAATCGGGTAGAGATTTGGGGGCAATAGGGGAAAGTTTACTTCCAGGTGCATCTTATACTGCCTCTTCAATTTACGGGCATTTCGGAATATGCCTTTCAGCTTGGCAACAACATTATTCAAGTCCCGTAGGTTGGCCTGCCAAATTTCGCCTATTAAATTTAGTTTAAGGCACCAGCAGGTGAAACGCATGAACTGGTCCCCAAAAACGTCTGGAGAGTACTGGCGCACAAAATCATGTAAGGCGCGGCACTGTCTGTGCAAATACCAAACACACTGGAATAACTGATGTCCAGTTCGCGCACTGTGTCAAGGATTGCCCTAACACAATTGGTCGAGTTAGCAGCATCCAGGTATCTGCAGGACCCCAAGTACAGTTGCTCCGTGACTCCTCCTTCTAAAGTCCCAGGAGTACGGCAAAGACACAGTTCCCGTTTCGGTCGGTGGTCTCGTCGCAAAAGTTAACAACTGTCTTCCCCTCCAGATGGGCCTTAATCTCTGCTTTCACGGCCTCCCCGCACCTCGGTACATACTCGCGCCGTAGTTGGTTAGCGCTGGGTAGGTCGCCGGAACCGCGGACATATTTTCCCATCCATGACTTGACGGCGGGATGGTCCATTTTTTCAATGGGGATGTTTGCCTGTAGACAGAAAATGAAACTTTTCAGTCACAATGTAATTTACTCCTTTATTTTTAACAGGTAGGGTCTCTAGGCTACAATGCATCATTTGTAGGATCTACATTATTGCAATAAGTCTTCAGTGGCCTTACTTTGTGCAGAATGTATGATTGACGCTTAAATAGATAAATTGTTGACTCAACAAAAACAAGTGTATCCTTAGGGGCCTACTATTTATTTATCTTTCAATTTTTCATACCTCAAGACTACTTATATATTACAAGTTTACACTAAGGGTAGGGCCTAGGGCATAGTCAGCCCATAATATGAAATCTCGACACGCGTGATAGCAAACCTAGGCCTACTGTAGGCTCCCCCAGAATACAGGGGTCACCTAAAGTAGGCTAGGTAAGCCTAGTTGTCGACCCACCGCATAATATCTGGGGGTTAAATATATTAAGCCCAGGCTCCAACAGAAACAAGTGTTCTGTTAATCTTACTATGTTTTTACCCTATTGTTGTTACTATGCTTGAAATCTCAGCTAGGGTCTACAAATTTACGCTCAAAATCTGACTAAATATTTAGCTGTCAACTAACAACAAGGTTGCTATGGTAACGGACTAGCAGCCAATGAGATCAGTCAGATCACGTTTAATAGGGCGCCTCCATGCGCCTGGTAGGCCTAGGCCTAGGCCCTACAACCCTACCTTGCTAGGCCTAGTAATAACCAGAAATGCAGAAGCTCTTTCACACTAGTACATATTTAGCCTATTTTACAAACCAAATGTCTAGGGCCTATCGCAGTATCAGTAGCCCTAGTAAACAATGTAGGCCTAATAAAGCTTGAAACTTCAGTAAAATGCTTACCTTCAATAGCATCGCAGTAGTGTGTCCATTATGTATTCATTTTTTCTGCTATTTGGCCTTCTTCTGGTTTCCTAACGAACTCACAATAGATGTTTGCAGTGTAGATGTCGATGGTTTGCATTTAAGCAAAACATGATTTTTTGACGCCACATGTTTTTCGCATGAATATTCCCTCGACCACTCAACCCTAACGTTACACAGTCTACACATAATTACATCGCGGTCGTGCACATAAAACCCATCCTTCTTATATTCTAAGGCTCTTGACGCCGCACTGACCTCCTTTCCTCTCCGACCCATAACACTCAACACGAAAAACACTTTCTCTACCAAAATCTTCTTCAAACTCTTCTCGACACTCGACACCACAGCGACGCGCGAATAAATCAAATGGCACTGGCTTGCAGGGCGTGCTGGGTATTTATTTAGAAGACTCGCTCCACAGCTTGCGCACACGTTAGTATTCACCGTTTATGCAGGCAACTGATGGCAAACGATCCTACCCAACAAGCCACGTGCTGACCGCATGCTTGGAATGTTGCTAAGACTCGCTTCATAGCTAACGTAGAGAAGCAATAGCAGCGTTCCAATGGCAACAGCTAGCTAGCGGTCCTGACCTTGGTTTTTTTCCCAAGAACGAAAAAACCCTGCCATGCGACGCCAGCGTATCGGACAAGAAGGGAGTGGTACAAGCATGAACGAAAAAAAAGGGACCTCCGAAAAATAAAAATGCAATTTTCAAACTTACAATATTTATTTTTCAATATCCCAAAATATTAGCGCTAATGCCGGAAATCGCGACTAAATCGCGATTAATCACGGACATTCGTTTAAAATCGCCAATATCGCGCTAAAACGCCGATTTCGCGAATTATCGCGACAATTCTGAGCATACTTTTGGCAACCAGGGTAACCTGAAATGTGAACATCTGAAAGAAAAAATGCCATATCTAACATTTGCGAATTATCGCGATCTCCACAAACGCAGGGCTCTGCGCATACATTAACTACGTGAGTGGAATATGGATATGGAAGGTAGGGTGTTGAAAGAGATGTATCTTCATTTGCGTCCAAGTATAGTGTTAAATTAATTTGGGACCAATAAAAACTACTAATAGAATCTATTAGAATATCTACTTTTCAGTTTGATAAAAAAAAAATTGGTATAATGACCACTCCAGATTACATAAAAGTTAAGAATTTTGGAATTTCAAATTAGGAGCCCAGGAAATGTATTAACGATGGGGGTGGGAGTCATTAAAATTGATAGGCTATGAGGGAAAAAAACCTTTTTCACTATGGTAAAAATTTTAATTTAGTTGAGGCTGATAAAATAGATATGATATTAAAAAAACACAAAATATAAAGAAAACCTTAAAGGAGATCCTCAGCATTGTTATTATCTAGCTCAATATCGAAGGATAAGCTATCGCCTATACAGGAGTGACATGATAGTGAAAATAAACAACTTCTAGTGACACAGTTTGAGGAACCATGATGATCTTTAGGAAACATGATACTTATTTATTCTATATGGCTCTCTATGCTTCTATATTAGATATATTATTTCTTTATTTGAGCACCATAATCTTACTACCCGTTTGGCTTATACGCTTATGTACTAATTATGCTAATGAGTTATGGATGATGAATGTTATATTTATAGGGAATGTACCTGCATTTTTACGGAGGAAGAATGGAAAACTCTTTGGAAACCACCACCAGTACACCAGACTGGGATTTTAACCTTGATCTCCCCGTCATCGGGAGTGTAATCTACTGCGAATGTAGTGCGTTAGACCACGTGGCCACCCAAGCAGGTTATTATTCATTTAAACTCTTAGATAAACTGTTATGTTTCTTTTTCCCAAAAAGGTTTATGTAAAATATCTATAATATGTTCCACTTAATATTATTATAGTTCTTTGACCAAAACTGTGTTGTAAATGGATTGCGTTCCTTGGGTGCACTCAGTTTCAGATTAAGTAGTATTTTTGATTCAAGATTTAACTATTTATTTTTTTGTTGGCATAGTTGGTTTTGGACTGCCGTAGTTAGTTCATTATTTTACAAGCAAGAATTTTAAAAGTGTTATAGCTGGATGTTGAATTTCCTAGTCTGATTTAGTTTTGGTGCTACATAATCTTTCGAATAACCTGTTAAACTGCATTAATTACTAAATAAAATATCAAACTATTAAATTTTATTTTATTTTCTAAAATACAAGTAGCTCTAAATACACTAATTGTTTCACTAAACAAGTTGAAAAGAAATGTTATTTTTGAAAAAAATAAATTTAAAACTTAACAACGATTTATTAAATAAATTGTAACTCTACGGGAGTTTTTCCCCAATAATAATAATGCTGTGATGATATTTAGGTTGTCTATAGCTCCGTGGGTCGAGCTACTATCATCACTGTACGGAATAGGGTACCGTTTAACCAGCTGTTAATTGCTATGTGGTCAAGCACTAATTAATCAGTATAGTTAATTAAAATTAATGAAAAGAAAGAGAACTGTTGATGGCTGTTGATTCACACATGGTTTATTCAAATGACATCTGTTAATTACTTATACATATTCCAATTAAATGCTTTATATCAATGCACACTTGTGATATTAATGTAAATGATTGTATTCTGTGTTAGACTGTGACTGTGAGAGCCAGTGAGTCCCTGACTGCGTTGCTTGTGTGAGTGTGGGTGTTAGAGTGACTTGTGTGTGTGGCTGCCCTTAATTATACGCACGAACGGCTTATATATGACATACCGCTTGCATCTTGCTCCCTTCATCACCAGTGTAAAAACTAACTAATAGAAAGAATCCTGGCGACAGGTGTTGTGAAGGCTAGCTTCTTACTGGTATAGGGAATTGGCGTCTTTTGCCAAATACTGCGGAGTTGTACTTTAACAGGAAAAATTGTATAAAAAATTATATTTTAATAGTGTAATCCTTTTCCCATTATTTCTGAAAAGCGCGTGTTTTTTCATGGATGCTCTACATATGTTACATTTAAAGAAAAATTAACCCATCCATAACTTTTTATATATTTTAGAGTGATCCAAACCAAAGCAATTACAAAATATACAAATAATTTGAATTGCACATAAATACAACCAGTGTAAAAGTTATCCTTTTAAATCAAGCTCTACTTTGTTGGTTTAACTTTCTAGGTACACTTTCCAATACATCCAAGTTTTTAAGACCCTCTTTCTTTAGTTTAATGAGAGTGAGGGGCAATGTGTGCTTTCTAGCGCAATGAGATATGAAACTTTTTTTCTTTCAATTAACCGTATAATATATTTTTTTCCATTTGCAAGCGTGTTCTTTAAGTTAATTTATTCAGCGCAAAGAGCTGCAGACCGTCAAAGGGTGATCACAGCTTCTATCGTTTGACATAATTGAAATTTTATTAATAAGTTATCCGGAGCCAAAGGTGTTTTGCTGCTCTACCTCTTTACCCCCTCTATATACCTAGGAGGGGAATGCATAGTAAGAGGTTTATTAATACAACTCTACTGCTGAATAGGTGCTCAAGATGTCGCAATCAAAAGAACTATGAGGTAACCAACCATTTAGCATTCACATGAAAACATATTACAAATTTAATTATTGATCAAATTAATCAATTATATTAATAAATAATTGTATAATAATAGATGTAAATTTAATATTCAGCATAGTTAGTTAAATTTTTATTTGAAAATGTCTGGGTTAAGGATGTTAACTATATTTTAGGTCAAGTAACGAGGAAAAATGGAAATATAGCTTCACTTAACAACAGTAAAATTGGAACTATTGATATAATAAATAATATATTAAATAAATAAAAAAAATGTATACTGCAGAAAAATATGTTTTTAATTACAGTTTACTGAAGATTTTTCAAGTTGATATATTTAAAAGAAAAATCCTAATCATATGGTTCAAAATTTGTATCTGGGGACTATATTACGTTATAAGTAATAATCTATGTTTTTTTGAATATATATATATAAATTTAAGTTACGTTGACTCATTTTAGATAGTTGAAACTTAAAAAAAATAGCCTTTAATATTTAATTCAAAGGGGGTTATGTGTGAATTGTGTTCATTATAAATAAAATAAATGATGATAAATGAAATGTTGAGTAACAATACAAGGGTTGTATTGTACAATCGAAGCACCACCCAACCCGATGCCGCATATACTATCATCCAAATCATACTACCCACGTCCAAGAAACGTCGACATTAATTCAAATCACCTACAATAGTATACTTCACTATTGTAGTTCCATGTCACTTCAAAAAATATATAAACAATATCTTTCAATATAAATTCACTATCAACACTCGATGTTCCGACCTGGCTGTCTTAGATGCATGCGGTGGGCGTTTTTCCTGCACACCTGGGGAAACCTGTTCTCTGACGTCAGCAGCCAATCAGTCAAAAAGATGTTTTGTCAACAAACCTGAGAAGCTTCTACACGAAGCAGGATGACCAATCAGCGACCTACAGCAAGTTGGCGTACGTGCCAGAGAAGGTATGCCCCTCCACGCTGCGACGTCACCCGGCTTAAAATGGACTATTCCTACCAAAATTCCTACGCAGTTAGCTCACTATATAATATTGAGTTGGGAAGATACTAAACGACTTTTGAAATCGGCACCGGCGAGGATGGACCTCTGTTAGATTTATTAAATATTGTACTTTTGAAATCGACGACATGATGGATGGACTGTGGATATTATTTTTATCGTCAGGAGACGACTTCTAAAATTCTGGACACAATAAAGGAAAGTTAAAATACTCTGTTAATATGTTTTGTTTGAATTATGGAACTCTAACTATTTAATTTAATTTTGTTATAGCCGAGATAGGCTGATGTTTGTTTATAAATGTGGGCATTATTTAAATGCGATTTTTCTAACTAAATGTAACTTCAATTTCATGTTTCCACTAAGGGCCTTTTTCTTATATATGTTAGTAAATATCTTAATGTTAGCTGGTCCAAATTAACGTAATATTAATTGAAATATACTAAAATCATGTAATCTTAATTATCTGGACTTTGCGTATTATTCTAGCTTTTGTTGTTGTAAATTTAAATTCATTTATTTACAATTCAATATTTTTTGTAACGTAAATTTGGCAAACTTTTAATGTCAATTATCTTAATATCATTTTTAGACTTTGTTTTGTAGTTAAACGATGCCGATTCAAGTAGTCCCGCGTTAGTTTGCATTAGGTTTGAGATGATAAACTCTCGTGAATATTTTAATGTAATGTTTGTAGTTAAAATATGTATTGTAGTACTTGAAGTACTTTCGTTTTGTGTAAAATATTGATATTTAAAGTCGAGATATTTAAAGGAAAAGTATATAAAATTATGATATAACTTTACTTTGGAAAGGTTAATGTTTTCGTAATGTCTGTAGATAATCCAACGCCTTTGTAACAATTTAAAAAGGCTCTTCAAGATTTTTATATTTTTCTTGGATGGATATTGATTTACAGTTTATTAATAGCTTTATTTATATAATGCTAAACTTGGTCTAATTAAATTAATCTTATTTAGCATTAATGTATTAAACTATATTTTCTTCTTCCTACTAGATAATTGAAGAGATTAAGGTCACTAAAATTACTGTTTGTTATTTTTTGAAGGAATTTAATTACTCTTTACATTTAACTCTTGCTTATTCTGTTTCTCTTTAATATTGTTATGTCAGATGACTACCCTCTTATCCTTGTAGTATTTTTGTTAGTGACCTAATTCCTACGAGGTAAAGAACTGAGTAAGGGGGTGTTACAACTGATTTTAAAGAATTAAAGTTTTTATATAAATTATCAGAACATTATTTAGATTTATATATGAATATTGTTTATTGACATTGTAGCGTTAGGCTACAAGAATAGAAGAAATATGTATTATTTTACCCTGTTCACCACCCGCAGCGTCGGTGCACCACACGTCGGAAGAAAACAATAACATGACTATGCATACCCGAGACAAAGCTTAGAGACTGATCGCCGCGGCAAGTTTCAAGACACGTTCACTAGAGTTGTATGTGTTGTGAACTTGTGGCAAAGAACTCGAGTCGCAAAGATATGATGCTCGTCGATGTTATCGAACAGTCCCGGAGCCCTGAGAATAGTTTAGAAGCAATTGTAGTCATGCGTATTTTATTCCCGAGTTTTACATATGTTTTCCCCCACCCAATATCCCGTTATCCAATTTATCTAGTTTAATTTTTCATATATAGTGCCGACAGGGCAACTTGTCGACACTCTTGGACCTGGTTATATTGAGGAAGGTGAAGCTACGCTTAGTATAGACAAAATGTAAGATCAAATTCTCTTCGCTTTAAAATACTTTCTTTTGGTATAAATATGTTTTTTTATTTAACTTTACAAAATTCTCTTTCGGCTATCACTTAAATATTTTACATAAAATATAGGTTGTGTAATCCATTAAATTAGATGTAATTTAATTGAGTTGAACTTATCGATTGTTAAGAGGATATCGATATTATAACTAGTATTGATGAGGATCGATTTAGTTTTTGGAAAACTATCGATACTTTAGCTTTACTAAATAAAGTCGGTATTGTAACGTTGATTGACATCAACATTACAAGCATAAAGGATATACTGGCGAATGAACACTATTTCAACAACACCGAAGAATAAACAATATTGTACTCACCAAAAAATGCCCCGTTTCTCGGTTTGTGTGTCTCGAGTCTCGTAAACAACATCCCTGTTCGCGAATACTATTTCTGCACGGAGTGTGAAAACAAGACTAAACGAGTGAAAGGTGTGGCAAGTTGAGCGCGAGGTCACCCGTTGCATCATGGGAATGACCTCGTGATAGACACGTGATGTTCTAACGCGCCCCTCCAATGATCTGTGTTTCCTTTGGTGACTTACTACCCCTTCCCTCTGTTCCGTGTGATTGTTCTTTGATGTTCTTTTGTTCCCCCTATGTTCCCCCCCTCTCAGAGAATAACGGTTTATATAACTGGTGTTTGTGTTGTAAACTCACTTCTTGAATCAACCTGGTCAGTTAGACACTTGCTCTAAGATGGGATTTTTCCCAAGGTATATACAAAATTAATTGTGGGCTTACTTTCTGTTATTTTGGGTTAAATCACTATTTCTGTAAACATGACGAATTACGTAGCCCAACGTGGCGTAATATATTTTTATTACAGGTTAAATATATTATTGGGAGTTTTTGCCCTTCCGGCTTGGTAAATAATGGTTAAAACCATGAAGGACATTATCTTTTGTAGTTTTTTTTATCTTACATCTTTTAAGGCGTAATGCCTGGATAATATGGGAAATGTTTATAGCCCTTAAGGCTAAATATTGTTTATATTTATTTTTTATGGCTAAGTCCATGATTTACTATCTCCTTTAAAAAGATAGATTTCGGTTGCCATAATTAGTTGTGTTTGTAAATTGTAATTCTAAGTCATATGATACAATCCGGTTTTTGAAATGCGGATTGATAGCCTGGGCGGCTAGTTATTGTTGTCATTATACTGCGGGTTGCCGCGGAGACCCATTGAGGGGTCGTATATTTATCTTAAAAATAATTGTTAGGACAAATGTTGTTATGGCAACGGTACAGCAGTATTATCATGGGCATAGCCCCGTTTTCCATATATCCATATAAATATATATATATATATATATATATTATATAATATTATTTATTGTTACCTATATTCATATATATATCTATTGTTATTTTTTTCCAAATAAATATTTATTTACTTCATATGCAATATTTAATTTACTATTGCAGGTAAAAAAGTAATTTTTTTTACTCTGAGGATTCTCGCCTCTTTTCCCCCTTGACTGATATTACAAATAACGGTGATGGTTGGGAAGGCTTCATGACAGCAAATTGTTGTATAGGTCAGACTTAAGGCCTATTCGCATTTATGTGGTCCTACTGCTCTTCTGCAATTAATTATTTGTTAGTTTTTTTTATGTATATGTGCGCCTGTCCTTGTCCATTAGAGGAGAAGGAGGGCGGTACAGTAATTAGTTTTTGTCCAAGACTATAAGATCCATGATTGTTTTTTTTAATTCTTTAGCAAACAAACGAAACTTATGAGGAGGGCTAAAACTTTGAATTATGCTCTGAAATTTTCTTTTGATAATATTGTCACAAAAGGTTTAACTTATAATTATTGTTTGTGTTGAAAAATGTTCTTGGGATATGTTATGATTAGGAATTTTTTTAGCGTTAATTGTATAACGGGAGGTAGGTAGTTAAATTAGAGATTACAAAAAATATTTATGGCTCATTCAATAAATTGCGGGAGATGTAATTTTGATAATTGACCTTTTGAGAATAACGTTATCATGTTAGTTGTTCCGTAAGGAAAGTTGTGGATTATTGTTATTGTTATTAGCAAATGTTATGGTTAAGCTGAAGCCTTATTTGACTTAATGTTTGTTCTCTACTTCTGGGTTTTAAAAAATTTTAAATATACTTTCTAACATCTTTCGAAGATGTCAGAATAATTTAACTAAATTATCTGTTGATTAATGTTGTTATCTCCTTTTTTTTAATTTTGGAATATATTAATTTCTATTTATGAGTTTTATGATGACAAACATCTATAAATTTACTCCCGTAACTTGTGTGAATTGTGTGATCTGAGTTTCCATCTGTTTGATCTCAGATATTCAAAAACTGAACTCCAACCACTCACTCCTATTGCCCCCTTTTGTCTGATCCTTTTTATTTATTGTTGTTTGGGCCTCCTATTTATATCTTATGTTTTTGTTAAGGAGGGTTCAACATTAACAATTTGATTAGGTTAGTGTTTATGAGGAAATTTTAGATCTACTTAGCTGTAGGTTCACTCAACATTGATTTTCTATTATTTGCCTCCAAACTAAAATTAATTATATCTATAAAATTTTGTACCTTAGGGTCGAACAATTTATTTATCATATTTTGCTACTAGCTAATATTTTAGTGAAGGATTTATTTGGACAGAAATATAAATTATTTTGTTAAATTTACACTAATTTCTAAATACTTTTGACTTAATCTTGAGGAGTTAGAACCAATATTTCTTAAGATTGATCCAGCAATCACTTTCATGATTTACGACCATGTAGCTCTATATTTTCCAGTGTTATGTGCATCTGTCGCTTGTATTTTGTCCACGCTTTCCTCTCGCAAAAATTGAATCCGATTCATCTAGTTCTTGCTAGGTCTGGTGAGACTGCTCCTGTAAATCAAGGGACAGTGGAGGGGAAGGGTTGATGAAGTTGTTTCAATGTATGTGGATGTGCAGGGAAAAGAAACCACGTCATGATTAAGTGACGTTGCTCACCCATTCATTTCAGGGACATATCTTGTGAGGAACACTTTTCTTTAACTCCCTCAGTGGCCATTTCATGTAATATCTCCTTAAATAAGTGGAATAACACAATCATTAATACTTTTTTCATTTAGTATAATGTAATATCTTTATAATTGGCTCAAGTAAATTACCCTCAACTTTTTGATTCTCCGAAAATCAAGTACCTACTCAGAGTTAACTTTTAAAAATATAAATTCACAACAAACAAACAAACAACAAAAAAAGTTAATACATTTTCAAATCATTTTGAATTTTATAAATCAATTGTCACTAAACGAGACTTAAAAATTCTGTGAAGGGTGCTGTTGCATTCTCACATCAGCTGTAACTATTTTGAAAATTAAATGTAACTAGGTCGAATCCCCTCCAAGTATTCCTAAATTAGTTTCTTCTACGTATTATGATGTCATCAAACATTCTAAAAAGTTTATTTTCTAAGTCACCTGTGGAGTTTTAACTGGTGCCATTCAGGAATGTTGTGAATACGCAACGGTGCCAGTCATTCTTACGTCTCGCTCATTGGTACCGTATGTTTACATAGCATAGTTCGTGCAAGTTCTATCACTTTGGTTTAAATTGGCTGTAGTTGTTGTTCACGTGTGGTTGGTATTATACATAGAAACATGAAATGAAGGAAGGAACACAAGGAAGAAAATTATTTTTTGACAAAAAATAAGTTTTTAAAAATTTAGACTTAAATATTATGATTGTTAGGTATTTTGTAAATTAGGTTACAAAGTTTTACGTAATGTAGTTTGTATTATCAATTAACACGTACTGATTTTTTTTCACTAATAACTAATAAGCTATATATTTCTAACACCTTGACATTATAGTAATTTCTTTTTTTGAATAAAATTTACAAAAATCCAAGATTGTTTAAATATGTATTACTAGTATTGCTTCAATAATGATAATATGATGTGTTAAAGTATATGTTTTTTTTTATTATGATTTAGAACATTAAATTATATTTCAAAAATGAAACTGCACAAGTCCTCATATTAATTTATTAGTATCAGCCCCTAAAGGTTAATTTTAAGGCTATAATTAAAATTATGATTTATTGATGTCATATAAATATCAAGTTTGAACAAAATCCATAAAACCATCCATGTTCTAACACCAGAGACAATCAAACAGACATTCACGATGACAAATCTAGTTGTTAGTTGTTAGAGCCACTTTTGGAGCTCGAAGGCACAGTCGAGGTTAAACATCTCACGATGACATTGTATATAAAGTAATCATTACGACTCACTACCCGTTCGAACCTAATAACACTAGTTAGTTAGATTGAGGCAGGTTAGATTTACAGTAAGTGTACTAACATTTGTGTGAGAGATATGGGGAAACAAATTAGGAAAAAGGTATCCTCAATACACCCTACGGGTAATCGGGCACTCATCTCCCCATCATCGACAATCATGTACAACATGTACAACATGGGGTGAAGTGTTAAAGCTGCGATACGGCTTGGATTTAAATTACAAAGTTCTTAATATTCATATTAAAATGATGACAATTTTTAAAGTTAAAGGTTATCCATTAAAGGAATTTTCCACTGACTAACTATGATTGTCAAGACTCATCATGTTAATTTTAAATATGGATATAAGAATTCCCATACTATTCTTAATATGAAATGTTTATACAGCTCGCGACCAAGTCACTTTCTTAAGTTTGTTGGTATTGAGCCAAGTTTGATATTATTGTTTAGAAACCAGATGTCTAATATGCAAGTATTGGCTTTCACTAAAACTCACAGAAAACATTGTGGAACTTGGTTTACAATATTTCTTTGGAAAATACTATTACACTTTAGACTAAAAATATAATTTTTAGGAAGAATCAAGGTATAAATCTCAGAGTTATGGGTCAATTTTTAAAATGGTGTGGTTTATATTAAGAAGAGTATTACAGTCTTCTAAGTGACGTCACCGTGACTAAAAAAGTTTTTTTCTATAACTATATTTATCTTTTTACCCTAACTTATGTTTTCTGTGTATTAATGGGTGCCACACCTGGAATTATCGGCTCTATAGGAAAGCGTATAGGGAAGGTAACATTCATTATTCTGGTGTTTAAGTAAGAGCACAGAAACATTTGACTTATATTGTGTAGAGAAAGCTCACACTAGGTTATATTGTAAACAAGAACATGTGAACTAGTCACCTATTGCTCAAAGTTTCAGCATTAATGTTATTTATCAATCATTCAATATCTGTTTGACAATCGTTTTAGTAGTCTCTCGCAATGAATTTGATATAAATCGTAACAAATAAAGGTAACGAGTTAATTATTTTTATATGTATATTTATGTTTTGTAAAATGTGTGTTTTAAGCTAGGGATATATTTCTTGGAGCTGTTCAAAGCTAAAGTGAGGCCTAGAAAGGATATAAGATTGTTGTCACGTCTGTTTCCATTACAGTTATCCCGAACATATTGCTGGTTATAAGGTAAGCAATATAAAAACAAAATCGTGAAAAAAACCGAAATATCAAAATTTTTTAAATGAACCCTTAGAATAAGTACGTAATCTAAAATTTATAACCAATAGAGAATATTTTTTTTTGTGGAAAACCGTGTCACATTTTTAACGTGTCAAAAAAAAAAGGATTTTCTTAATGAAATCAATAATATTATATTGAGAGAATGAAGATTCTAGTTTAGTCCTCTTAATTTGTATCAATTATTCTTTCAATAACTATGCGTATTACAACTATTTTTCCCAGTAATACAACTACACCTAGTTGTTTGGAAAAAATTGGGTTAACTGTGTAGAGGTAACGGACATTGTCTCCCAAAACACTTCTTTCATATTTTGAAAAAATAGTGCATAATGTTGTCTAAAAGCTTTTTACAAGTGTAAAAATTAAATTCTGTTGTTTTCATATGGGACAAAATTGGTTTAGAAAAATAGTATAGATGGGTCTAAAAAAGAATATATGGTCCCTTTGATGATTCGAAAATCGGCTATTGGCTAAAAAATGTATTTGGTTTGCCAATTTTAGATGAGAATGTAGTTTCAGAGGCCTTTAGTCAGCTTATTATCATAGCACTTGCTAAGAAAGTGTTAGCATTTATTGATTATATTTTGGACAGTTACATTTCTGAGGATTGTATGTTTCTATAATATAGATGGAATCATGGTATAATGTTCAGCAGCCTAGGGTCACAGGTTTGATTCCCGGCTGGTACCATAGGTTTATTTACCGGAAATAGGAATTATCCCAACGATCACCAGGTTTTGTTTGATAGGCTCAATCTAAGTTTAAGACACACAACAGCTTCTTCACAAACCCTTCATAACCACTATACCAAAATCATCTTATTGTGGGGATGACGTGTAGACAGCCTCCATAGGTGTACCCTGGGTAACGCTTTGTTCCACTAGATCAGATAAAAGTGTACACACAGGCGACCTAACAAGGTAACTATATATCTCTCCCGGTCCCAAAATTACCATACGCCAAGAAATAAACTTATATCATATGTGTTTTACCAAAAGTGTTTTTAATATCCATAGATTAAAGATAAAAATCTACCTAATAATAAACTATCTTAGTTAAATCTATGACGATAGCATCTAATCATGTTTTTACAACGAACAGGATTACAATTTTCTCAAAAGAGTGGATTAACAATCTCTACAACTTGCTATGTAGTATCCCATACTCGCCACAGAAGCAGCATCTCATCAGAGCTCTGGCGATGAAGGATTTCAACTCTAGCGGTAAGTCAGAGAACTTGATCAGAACCACAGCCCAACTCTCCTTTTCCTTCTACGTAGATCTATGGCAAGGTAAAACTTGCAATTTTTCAGTTTTGGAATTATAACACAGCTGTTTGTGTGGTTTAATACGTCAAACTCATAAAATGTATGAAGATAAAGGAAATATGCCCAAAAGACACACCCAATGTTTTTTTCAAGTATGATGTCAAACGTCAGCTTTCTTTTGTATTGGTTTTGACCACCCAAATTATGGTAAAGGCGTGTGTTGTGCATCATTTGTAAAAGTAAAATAAAAGGCCCAAGGTGCATGTTATCAGAATACGTTAAGTTCTAAAAGTGAAAAAATGTCAATCTGTAAACAGAATGGATATCAGAAATTATGTGTTTGCGTGCCCATGCTCCACAACAGGAGTCTCCAAACTAAGCCCGTGGGTCACATCTGGCCCAGCACAAGATTATACCGGCCCGCTCCAAGATTTTATAAAAAAAAACAGATTAATTGTTTCTCTATGGTTGTTTCTTTATCACACAGTAAATGTGAGAATATGATATGTCTAATTCCTGTCTGCACGCGTGGTTACCCTCATGACAGAGTGCTAACGAAATTGTATACCATAATTTTCAGTCACCGGCATCATATGATTTAAGACCTAAAACCACGGTGTAAGAGACCGCTGGCGTCACTCCCTAGAACTACAACATTATTCATTCCTTTATAAAAGGGATATGTTTTCCCTTGGCCCACGAAAATGTGTAGAACATGTGGTGTGAGTACCAAAAGCATTGGACACCCCTGCTTTACAATAAAACAACTGTAGAAAAATGGCCTTGATATACGAGATGAATCAAAATGATTCAGTGATAAAGAAAAAGTAGACGAAGCGAAAATAGCCTATTCGATTTCCATATGAAGGTTTTAATAATTTTGTACCAAATTGAATTTGATTCCTCACTCAGGACTATCTCGTATCATTTTGTGACACACTAATTTTGAAAATTTTATTTTATGAATATAATCACTTCCTTTGCTACACTGGCGCTTCTTTTTAAGAGAAGAAGTCATAATCTGTGTGTATGAGCTGTTATCAATGTCAATGTAAGATCAAATCAAATATATATGTGGAATGTCACAGCTAGTAGTTTTTATTTGCCAAAGAAACCCTTTTGATCCACTAGTGCCATCATTTTAACAGATATAAGATATTATTTTATTATGATTTTACTATAGGGATGCCCTACCAAACATTTTGAGATTGGGAACGGTGTGGTCTGCGATTCAAGTAGAGTGGGATTTGGGCTTAATATGTATAAAAACTGTTTACAGATGTTCGGTTAAATTACAGCTAATCATTACATGTAAGCTATTTACATTAAGTTGTAATATTACGTAAGTATACCATATCAATGACAAACTGGAGGAAACCTACCATTTTGTACCTCACAACAGTTGCTCAAGATGACTGCCACCAACCCCAATGCCAGTATGACATCGGCGTACGAAATTCTACCTAGCCTGCTCAAATGTCCCATACGTGTTGCGAATCACACCACAGGCGACGACAATCCTGGTAACAAATTCCAAGTCTTGTGTCCACTGGGTTTTATATACAAGTGACTCGCTTTGCTCATAGGGGGTTTCCACCAACAAACCCCCACTGTGTTTTCTTTGCAAGTGGATGTAAACTAATGTAATTCCAGAGTCATTTTTTTGATAAGTTTTAACGTTTAGACACAAGAGACTTCCAAAGAAAAGTCCACGCCGATTTTAAAGTTGCTCCTTCATTTTGAATTTTTTTTTGTTGTTTGAAAATGAAATGTTTTAATTTTTGGGAATTTTCCCGTCGATTACAGGATAGAAGCTTTATGTTCGCCAAATTTCAAATTTCTAGCTGATCTGGAAGTGGTTAAACATTAAGTTAGGTCGCATAGCTACTAATGCACAGCAAAAATGACTGATTTGCGACCGAAATTCCAGATGAACCAATAATGATTTTTTTAAATTTTTTGTATTATGACTGTATGGACACTTTTATAAATTGTTAATGAAAATATAATTAATTTTTAATGCATATTTTTTTTAAATTAACTCAAAAAACGCATTTTTGAAATGGTTGGATTTAAAAAAACATACCATCTTAAGTTTTGTGTGTTGTTTACAAATATAATATTTTAATCACGTAAACCTATTCCCTGGCTAGAAATCGGGCATTATTAAAATAACTGTAGCTTTATTACAAGATAGGGTGAAACCCTCCCCAAACCTACTCAAGCCAAGAGAGAAGTGAAGTTTCTCGGTAGAAACCCGAGAGTGCATAAACTTGGTCCCACCCATGAAAGCACTAACGGCCGGGCCTAATGCAATAGTTAGTGCTACGTTAGTGCTGTTCAATAAACATACAAATTTCGTTAATGCTACATTTTTGTGAAAGCTATAAGCCAAAATCATTGGGCGGGGCCAAGTTGGCGTCAACCTGCCCCGCTCCATCCTAGAGCGGTTGTACACGTACCGAAATTGTCAGCGCCGATATCTTTGTCGGCACCAACACCAACCAGGGTGCTTGTACACACACCAACAACATCGTTGCGGTGAGTGAGAGGCGGGCAGTTTAGTGAGTATTGCCGAGCTAAATATGGCTCCAGTGAGAAAAGGGGCGTTTCTTTTACTGTGCATTTTCCCTCTCGGGAAGATACGACATCAAAACCAGAGAGAATAAAATTTTGGGAACACCCAATATACTGCAATGAATCTTCAACTTCTCCCTTGTTTTTCCCCACAAACACAATCTGTCTCTCTACCAATTCTATCAAGGTCACAATGCCATATGTCGGTGGTCGCCATGATAAATGTTTCATCTCTTGTAGTGGCTGTGAATTTGTATTGGGCTTCGGATCCCATGCCCGCAGTTTTATTTTTACTAATTGTTTTCCCAGTTTCTTCAGCTGACAGCTGCAACCATTCTTGTATAAGTATTTGTATATACGGTAGAATCGAGAAACTATTTTATAGGAACACACATATTGTTTGTTGTTGAACATGTTGGGTCGTGGGCTATGATTTGAAATGCTTATTAAAGGGTTTCATGAAAGGGAAGGATTTTATTTTGGGGAGATAGGGGAGACAGGAGACAGAAGGACATGTTTATGCATTTTAGTGGTGTAAAGAGGAGAGAAACATAGCGAATAAACTTTGGTTCAAAAATAATGTCGACTTCTTCCTTAATGCAATCAAGGGAAGTGTGAGTATAAAAACTTTGACGTACATACCCACTGGATTGAAACTCCAATAAAGTTTTAAATATGTGTAAATTGCATAATAATGTATTAGTGTGGAAATCATGCAAATATTTTTTTATTTATAATTCAAAATTTACTATTATTTTGGTTTTAATTTTTAGATCATGGTGAAGCTTATTTGACCAAAACTTATTTCTAATGAGTAACACAAATGGAAAACTAACTTTTTATATTAGTTTAAATAGATAGTTATCAGTGGCGGCTTGTGTATAGGCACTGCGGAACTGAAGCACCCCCTATTGCCACTTGATATTATCGATAGCATATAATAGAATGAGCCCTTTTTCTTTAATTCCTTCCTTATTTTTTGTATTACAATACATATTCACTAAGCTTAGTGTCAGTACTTCAAAAGCCATCCCCATTTTTATGAAAAGACACAAGAGTATTTGTATGAAACTGGGGCCTTCACAGTGCCAGCGACGTGGTGTTTGACGTTGTGGCATGCGCACATAGAAGGGGGGGGGAGGAGGGGGACTGCCAGGTAAGAAAGCACTGTTGTCTCGCAGTGAGGCTCTGGCGTGATGGGGGAAAGGGAAGTTTTTTTTTACTCACGGTGTTGTGCTTAAAAACCGGTACCATATTCTTGGATGTGATAAATTGTAAAGAGTTAGTTTAATATTCTGTTTCCCCAGCTATTCTATTTGATTCATTTTATTTTCATTCTTTTATTTTTAACAAAAGACAAAATGCACTTGCAGTACTTTCAATGGAGAAAATTTCTTCAATTGCATCCAGAGATCAAAGAGAAAATTAAAAACTTTTGCACGAATTAAAAAAAAAGAAGAATGGATTTCATTTTTAAAAATAAATAATAAAGCTTGAACTGAACAATTTAATTAAAGTACGTAAAAAAATGTTTGGGTGTTTTTTAAGTTTTTATCAATTTCCGAATAAATTTTCTTTTTATACATTATTTTTTCCTTTTTACAAAATTTTAAAACAAAGGCAAAAAAATTTCTGGAAGCCCCCCCCACTAATTTTAACTACGAGCCGCAAAAAATTTTGGGATGGGGTTTTTTTTCAACTTGATAAAATTTGGCCCCAAAACCCAAACTATGCGCTTTAGTTTATTTAGCAGCAATAACATACCCTGACATTCTATTTTCGTTTTTTTTTTGTTGGTTCTGTATCATTGTGGGGGCCAAATCTAAAACAACAATTATGTGATATGCAAACAAATAAATATGTAATAAACAGTGATAAACTGACGTCCCGCCCTCTTGGGTGGTCACATGGAAAAAGGGCATCACTCCGCAGTAGACTGTCTGCCGATGACGGTAATCGGAGTTCAATCTGTGGGAAGTACTGAGAGAACTTTTTCCTAAATGATTTTCAATTTCACCCCCACAAATTTTGGGGGTGCACTTTTACAAACAAAACCTTTCCCTGCCCCATAACTTAGCGTAATTATAAAAGCGTAAGCCTAATGGGGAGTAAGACGTGGTGCAAAAAAAAAAAACCCTTACGTGTTGATGGTGCAAACCTAAAGCATGTTTTTAAAATAATCTTAAAAATTTTTATTTTCTGGGGAAAATTTTTTTTAACGTATAATTTTTTAAAACAAAATTATATCAACCAGACTTACAAACTAGCTTTTAAAATTTTACAAAAAAAAGAGTTTACTAAAATTAAATACCGACTTAACCGGGAAGAAACATAACCCTTAGCATAATAAGCACACGTGCTATCGACCTAGCTAAAGTGTCGGTTAAAATATAATAGAAACGACTAGTAAAATATGATAAGCCACTTTAAATAAATTTTAAAAAAATTTATAATAACGAAAAAGAAAAAACTTGGTAAAAATAATAAAATTGTTTGAGAAGGAAGATATAAGTGGTGGGGGTATTTTTAAAAAAAGATAAGTTCGGAAGGAAAGTAATAAGTAGGGGGGATTTCCCTTAAGCAATACTCAGTTCGAGAAAAAAAAGTAAAAGTAGGGGGGTTAAATTTATCTCCTAAAGCAGGTACACAGTCAAAGGGAAGAAAAAACCCCAAAAAATGAAATTTGTCGTCTTTTTTCTGCCGCACCTTAATGTCATGATTAGCCATTGGGGGCCTTATAAAATAATAATATAAAATTAATATATCCCCATACGAAGTAGCCTTCGGGCTCTCCCCCTCATGGTTACCCAATAAAACCGTAGCGGTTTCAAAGACCACACTTCTCTGTCTCAAAATTTCGGTAAGCATTTCCGTATGTCCTGTTTAATTTTTGCGCGCTTTCACGAGACATTCTGTATACATTTTTTAGAATCTTATATTTAGGACCCGCCTTTTTTGGGTTTAAAATTTAAAAATAATAAAAATAAAATAATAATAATAATAAAAAAATAAAATAAAAAAGTTATTTTTAGGAAATTTTTCTAGTTTTGAGATTTGTAACCAATCTTAAACAAATTTCTTTGACAATGGTAAATTCTCAATATTTAAAAAAAATTGGCAACACATACGTGTTTTTTGGGGCATGCCACATGCTTTTACAAGTTAAGAGCATGATTTGGCAAAATATTTAAAGGACAAATTTTTAAAACATTTTTATTAACTTAAATTGACATCATAAAAGGCTATAACTGAAATTATTAACTATAATATTAATTAAACATAATACAACATTCTTAAAATTAATAAATCTAATTAAAAAAACTAGACATAATACAACATTGCTTAAAATTAAAAAAATTTTAAAAAAAAACTATGTTAAAAAAAATAAATAGCACAACTGCGCAGAACCACAATGGAGAATATTCACGATTTACGAATATTTGAGTGCACCCGAAAACATAGGGGGATTATACAACCTTTAAAAATCAAATTAATAATGAATTTAAATTTAAAAAAACTTCCCAAAAATGTAAACCCCCACTGTAATATTTTTAACCATAGTGGGGGCGGTGTTTGAATTAAATAAATTTCAACATTCGTCTAGAAGGAGAAGGAGAAAATCTATATTTACAGTACATGCCAAAGAAGGTTAGTGCAATAATTTGGGTTGGTAGTGACTTGACTCCGGTACTGTATACGGCTCAGGCAAAAAACCATAAAAAAAAAGCTAACACAAACTTCGGGGAAATTAACCAGACTCAGGAATTCAATTTTATAATGTATGATAAATAAATGTTACACTTAGTATTAAAATTTAGAAAAAAATTCCAAAGGTACAGGAACATGTTTAACCGTGTAGCAGTAGAACTGTACAGTGACAGTTGTCTGTAACCTTTCAATAATTTGGGATGACAACTGAAACCTGTCAATACGTAAAAATTTTGGGGTGACTGTATCCCCTTCAAAGATACAGGGGACGACTGTATCCTTCAATAGTACAGTTGACAACTTATCTTGTCATTACATATATTGAAACTATAATTTTAAAAAAATCCATAGGCATGCAACATCTATCTATCTAGGGTGATAAAATCCATCAAACCTCTTAGGTTTTCTCACAAGAGTTAGATAGACAGATGGATAGACAGACAGAGACTCTCGTCACAGCCTCCTATTTAGACGCGAGTGTAAATGTCTCGAAGCAAGGAACGTGTTTTCCGCCGAATGTTGAGCAGTCATTGTTCCAGGACTCATCACTAGCTCCACTTAGCATTGCAAATCACTTTCCTCCCATTGTGCCTCCTTCACAAAGTTGGACCTCTCCGGAAACTTTACAGGGCAGCTTTTCTCCAAAGTTCCGCTCACTTCGTGTTCAATTTTCTTCTCGAGAGTTGTTTTCCATCTCGAGATCAATACGACGGTACATCCCAATCCTTTGCTTTTGGCAGGAGATCTCCTCAAAATACTGGATAAATCAGCATATCTGGTCTGTAGTAGCAAACAATAGGTATATCTGGGCTGATATTCACACATAACGCATAACTAACGCATAGCGCACAGTGCATAGTTCATAATAAAATTGCAACCGTTTACCCAGTGATAATCAGTAATACACAGTGATTAAAGTAACTTTGTTTATTTGTATTTCTGTAAGTTGGCCTAAATGATCTACTTTAATATGTTAAAGTCCTTAAATATACTTATTTTAATGGTCTGCATACAATACAATACAATACAATATTTAGATATAAAACCAGCCTAATTCATCTTTTTTTAATCACCACGTCTTACTACCAGTTAAGGTGATACGTATTATATGATAGCTACTCTAATGGGGTAGGGATGAGTAAAGAAGAATATTAGAGGTAATATAACCGCATTTTCTTGGAAGGAGAATGCTAAGCAACTAAGGAAAAATAAACCCCAGTAGACCCGACCAGGATTAGAACTCAGATTACAGATATGCAATGATAGGACACCATTCGTGGCTCAGTAATAGTCTAAAAAAGCACGGTTACTAGACGTTGACTCCAACTAAGGATTGCTAATTTAGTTTGCATGGATTTGAACCTTGTTTCTTTCCCCGAAAAAGAAAACCCAAATCACTGATTGCACGGGTTTTTAAAACCCTGGTCAACGAAATATGGGTTTTGTCTTTTTTAAATAAAAAAAAAAGTATCAAAGATTTGAGGGGAGTTTGCATTTTAATGCCAGGCAAATTGCCCAGAGTAAAAGGGCCCCAGTTGAATCCGTCGCTAATTTTCAAAATTCGAAATTATTCATGGGGGGCTTTTTAAATTTAGTTTGTCAGGTGACGTTTTATTGAGTAAGGTCACCCCTGACGTACCTTTTTGGTCACCCTGTGTTCTGGACGTCGCTATTATTCAAAATTCGCAATTATTCTTTGACGACTATAGTTTTAATGAGAAAGGGTAAACCCCCCATGTACGTCAGCCCTGGTCAGCCTGTTTTTTTTGGACGTGGGGGAAATATGTGGGGTATAGTATAGTTTTTTTGTGAAACGTCACCCCGTTCCTGTGACGTTTTTCAAATTTGACTTTGGTCAGCCGTGGGGAAAACGTCAGCCGGGGACGTTTAAAAATAATATAAATGGGGGGTCAGCCTTGGCGTTTCTGGACGTCAGCCCCATGAATGTAGGTGTGGTTTTTTTTTAGCCCCTTATAATATGACGACGGTGTGTATGGTCTTCCCAATTGGGACTTTACATTAATTTGGGTCGCAAATTATTAAAAATATGGTGACGTTTTGGGTCACCCCTGCCATGTTTTATTGGTAAGGCAGCCCTGACGTCGCCTGTTTTTTCGGAGGGTTAGGTAGTACTATAGTATTGTGCGTCATCCTGATTGTTGTTTTGACTGCGGGTTGAATTATTCAAAATATGGTGACGTTTTTTGGGTCAGCCCTGCCATTTTTTTGAGTAAGGGTAGCCCTGCTCACCCCTGTTTTTTCTGGAGTGTAGTAGGTATGCTATGTATTGTGACGTCATCCTATTGATTTTTGCTGTTGGTCAGCCTGTGACTATGACGTTTCAATAGTGTGGTCGCGTCTGCGTCGCAGTGGTTCTGGCCCCCCGTAGGTGTGGTTTTTTTTTTACGTCACTTATAATTGATTACGAAGTTTTTTTAAAAGTGAAAATGAATTGAATTTTTTTTAAAATTTTTTTTTATTTTTTAATATCAAAAATTGATATATTTTACGCTCTTACTAAAAATTTTTAAATGAGAGGTAATATTTATAAATAAAAAAAATAAATACAAGTTTTTTCAAATTTAATTAAATGAAAAAAACTATATACAATTTAAACAATTTATTATTTTTACCAAAAAATAAAAAATCGTCATAGAGTGAGAGATAGTCAAAATATGGGAAAGGATCGGGGGGTTACAACGATTTGGGGGTGAGGTATTGTCTTGAACGTCGAAAACATTTGGGGGGTTTAGATTTTTACATGCGTGGATTATTTTAAAGTTTGTACAGGTTTTATTTCATCCGTAACAGGAATCTGGGGTTTTTATCCCAGACACAATTTTTCCACACGCCGAAAAGTTTTTTCACCCACAATGAAAAAGTCGTCCAAATGGGGGACTCAATTTTACACACGTCTGCACACACTCGGCCAAAACGGTTTTCTTTGACGAATAGTTCCATTGGGGGACGGGAGATTAGACGTTAGAACTCGATGAAAAATCACGTAGCGTAAAAGTTCCCGGTCAGGGAAGGCCCCACCGCCACGTGTTTTTTCTGTTTGTCGTTTAGGTAGAAAGCTTGTTAGCAACGAGGGTGTTTTCATCCTGCCCCAATTACAGTGCACGTCTTCATCGCTTCTGGCTAGATGATGACCTGTAACAACAGTCGTCAAAAATTTTAAAGCTGAAACGTGGTCGTCTCGTCGTCGTCGCCCCCCCGGTGATTGGAAAAATTTTAAAATTTTTCTCGGCTTTTGTAAAAAATCTGACGAATCTTCCCAAAAGCTTTCATTTTTTAAATGCGCACGGGGTGATGTCGTGAAAAGGGGGCGGTACACCCCAACAATTTGATTGATCAAATCAAAAAAGACATTTTTAGTCCTCACTAGTGGGATGATGGGGCCGGTGAGACGGGGCAAGAAATTCCCCTTTTTTTTTATTTTATGCGTAAAGGCACGAAGGGTTTATCTAAATTTTTGTTTTAGAATTGCATCCCCAAATTTGGAGTAAAACAAGCCGTGGTTTTATTGAAATTATCACGACGATTTTCTCGCATGAAAACTATGGCTGTCGGTGATCACCCACTCCTTTTTTTAGTTTACGATAAAAAAAAAATCAAAGATGGCCGCATGAATTTTTTCATTTTGTAGTAATTGAATACAAATGATTAAATAAAAATTTGATAATTTTATTTAATGCTGGAAAAGTTGGGCACCCCCGTTTAAAACTTGACAGCGGCCAAAACGAGTTTTGAACAGCGTTCGGCCCATCGGTCGTTTTGCACAAGTTTGGGGTTTTAGAAGGTTGTGAATTCCCCCCGGCTCCGCCGGGCCTTGGCAACGGCAAAAAGACCGCAATATGCCCGCACACACCGGGTATGCCCTTGGGTCGTTTGCGGTTGACCCCCATCGTTTTTGAGTGTTTATTCAAGAGTTTTATCATAAAGGTCGTTGCCGAAAAGTATCAAAATCTCCCCCAAAATTTTAAAAAATAAAAACCACCCAATGGGAGCGGGGGTTTTGTGGAGGTCAAATTGACCCCAAATTGGGGACGAGTGAAATTTTGAGGTAATTGGTCCGAAGGGAAATGTCCCCTTTTAGATTGAAATTTTGCCCCCGCAGCGTGTGTCTATTTGATGAGAATTTTTAGTGTAAATAATTAATTTTTACCTCACGATTTTGACTAAGACACCGTCCCCCTCGTACTCAGGAAAAAAAAACAGGGTTTTGGCGGTGTTCCCAAAGGTCTGTCTTGAACTGAACTCAAATCTCCGTTCCCCTCTGTTAAGGCTGGGTGCGAGTCCTGCCTGCATGTCGGGGGTCGTCGAAAGGCAAAAATAAAGTAACCTTTAATTTTAAAATGTCCGCGTGATTAAAAAAGGCCCTTGTTTTGATGGGGGTATGCCCAATCCCGAAAAACATGTTCATAGGGGAGGGGGGACTGCCGGTTGTCAAAATTTATCAAAATGGGAAATGTTTTTGGGTTCCATTTTTAAATAGGACGAAACGATCGGGTTTCTGTGAATCGTTGAAAGGATTTTTGGTTAAACTGCCCACAAAGCCTCGTTTGACACCATTTTGAATAAAAAATTTTAGGGATCACCCCTTGAAAAAATTGTTTTGTTTTGTTTAATCAAACTTTCATAAGATCGCCCAGCACTGCGGTCCTATAATGCTTGTACACAAAGCGGGTTCCGTTTGATTGAACCGAGCCGGGAAGTTTACGATTGGGTCGCAAAAACACCCCTTAAATCCTCGTCATTAAATCCCTCATGTGTGTATTTAAAAAGGCATTAAGTGATCTAGGTTGGGGAGTCGTTTTGAATGGGTTTTAATTAAGTCTCCGATGCCCACATAGAGACGAACAGGGAAATTTTATTTTTAAATTTTTTTTTTCGCCACGAAATGAAATTTTGTTTTTTAAACGGTAGTTATGGGTGACTTTCGGCGGTCCCTGCCCCTTTTGTTTTTTAATCTCGTCAACATTGTTTGGGTCGCGAAGAATGTTCATTGAAATTCGGATATTAAAAACCCCTAGATCACCTTTTTCACTTATCGAGCTCTTAATTTTATTATAAAGCTCCTTTAAAGGAGGTGAAATCTTTTGAGGAAAAGAAACACGCCCCACTTGGGTCACACGGTTTTGCCGTCAAATTTTTTTTTTGGAAAAAAATTTACTTTGAAGTTTCAAAACCCCCGGGAAGAAAAATTACTAGTCCCACCTAAAACCGTCGTTTTAGTCGTATGGACTGTCCCAAATTTTTTTTGTAAGTAAGGAAAATGTTTTTTCGGGAAAAATTTTGGCGCTCGAATCCGACGGCAGTGTACATAAAAATGACTACTTTTTTAAAGTTAGACCTGCCACCCCCTGTTGAAAAACTGTCGTAACCCTTTCCCCTTACCCCGATGAAGTTAATGCCCTTAATTCCTTTTTGTACTATTTTATTAAATTTGAAAAAAATTTTAGGATTACGCCCGAACTGTTTTTAGTTATAAAAATGTCCCCAATAAACCGCCCCCGGAGATCGTAACGAATATACCCTTTGGGAAATCTAGAATACTTTAATATGAAAAAAATTTTCGTGTAAAAATTTTCCTCGTTCCCTTTTTCAAAAAATCATTTTTTCTTTATTTATGCGCAATGATCGCCCCCTTTAACAAAAAATTTTTTTCCCTTTAAATTTTAGCCCCCCCGCTTTCGCAGGGCGCAATAATATTTTAAGTATGTGATAGGTTGACCGAAGCCGTAGGCAATCCTATAGTCGAATGAACACTAGCGTTATAATTTTGAACTAGTTTGCCCAACACATCGACGTAGTTGTGAGTGTTGAATGCGGTGAAATATTTCCACATTTTCGTTTTCAGTGTGCGATTGAAACGCCACGACGGCCCCCTTTATATTCGGATTATGCAAATGATAAAATGAACGCCCTCTTGTTTCAAAAATATTCTAAATTTAGAATTTAAAAATTCCTACCCTTGTCCGACTGAATCGAAAGGGGGCGTCGTCCTTTCTTAAAAATCTGTTATTACCCCGCGTGATGTCGGCGCCCAATTTTGTTTTAAGCGGTATAGACACGCCATACTTTGAAAATACATCAATAATGTTTAGAATATAGTTGACGCCCCAGTTGTACTTATTTAAAGCTCTCATATCTACTAGATCAATCTCCCACACATGTCAATATTGGACACTCTGTACGGGTTACGTGGGGAACCTTTTTCTTAAACCACTGTGAAGAGTGTACGCATCTCTGCCCGGTCAACCATTCGTCTACTTTTATTTTATCCAACCGACTATACTTTTTAAGATTGGTGGCGCTCGAAAAAGCCGAAGGTAGTGGGAGATTGTAATATAATTTTTTTAACGTTTGCGCTCATCTCAGTGTGTTCCAGCGTGGTCTGGCGGGAAACAGTTTAGAAATGATTGTTTTATATTTCAATCCTCTACTGGACGTTATTTTTCGCGTCGGATCAAAGTTTTGTCGATGAGGGGCTCGTGGCAATTAGTATGTATTTATATTTTTTTAAATTCAACTCTCTGTAATTATATCTTTATTTACGTTTCTTTTTGGTCAACAACTCCCAAAGCCCCTTGCGTTGCCCTTTATGTGTGTGTTACCCAGGTATATATCTTTTATCGTCTACGGTTGAAAATCGAATTGCCTATTTTTAAAAAAGTATCCCCCTCTTTTCTAATTCCAAATACAGGGTCAGTAGACACTCTCCGGGGGACGTAAGGGTTGATAAATATTTTCCCCTATCTTCCCGAATAATTTGGAGGAACCTGTTTAATTTCATCAGTTTCTGATCTAGGTACAAAATCGGGGGGGGTTGTCATCGCGTTTATTGTGAAATAGTTCTGGCGGGACTAGAAGATCTGTTTAATTTTGTGACATATTATTATTTTTTAAACCAAATGCGCCTACGAGAGCTGAAAAAATTTAGCGGGTATTTATGAGGGCTCAAGAACCCGCCCGATTAACGGCGATAGTTTTTTTTTCTTTCAACAAAAACACCGCTGCTAGCCAATTTACGCATACAATTTTTTTACTTTTTTAAAATTTCCCCCTTATCTTTTTTACTAATTTTTAAAAATTATTGTTTAATGTGTTTAGGCACATTCGCCGAGTGTTGTTAAAAACCCCGGGGGTGGGCAAATTTAAAGGAATGCTTTGCGCAATTTGGAGGGCCCTTTTTTTCCCAACCAGACAGTACGTGTCTTTTTTTCTTGACTTTTTTCACTAGTAGTCTAGGGGGGAAAAAACACTTTCAAACACTGTCAAATATTTTTCCTTTTTGAAGCGCAAGCGTTCGCCCGCGTTCTGCTCAGATCAAATAGTAAATCCCCGTGAGCGGATTCGGTTGCTTTCCTATAGATTCTTTGTATTTCGGACGGATTTTTCCGGAAAAAACTTGTCTACCCAGATAGTTTATCTGTGTTTGATCACGCGGGTTTTTTTAAAAACAACAATTATTTTTAGCGTTGGTGAGATGTCACGTGACTTTTTCCCCCGATGGGGAAAAGTTTTGTGTGAAAACAGAATAACCCATAGGTTTCTATGATGACTGCCCCCTTTGGGGAAAAGGGTTTACTCCCCTTTTTGGAAAAAAACCTCGTTCATTAAATCGTCCAGCACGAGGGGTTGAGGCCCCCGGCCTTTTAAAAATTTAAATTTTCCGGTAACCTTTGTGTAGTGTGCGTGATGGGTTAAAAATTGCGAAGGGGAAAAGAATTTTCTTTACTAAAACACCAAAAGAATTCTATCAAAATTTAAACCAACCCGCACACCTGTTTTAAATTTTTTAAAAGAAAATTTTCTAAAAAAAAGGGGGTTTTACCGCAATTAGAAAGGTCCCCCTAATATCAGTGTGAAAGGGTGTACAAACCAGACATCGATGTGAAACCCTCTGGGTTGGTATAAAACTAAAAAAAAAAAAAATTTTCGATTTCAAATTTATAGTAGTGGTGGCCCAATAAATTTTTTTTTGGCCAAAATATTTTTTTATAATTTTGATGGACACCCCTAGT
>JBCFYV010000607.1:0-129865 GCA_039000515.1 Timema cristinae
AGCAAAAATGAAAAATATAAAAATTTGATCAAAAAATAGATCAAAATAGTCAAAAATAGATGAAGTTCGACGAAAATATCAGAGCACAAGAAATAAAAAAAATTGATAAACCCAATGAAAATAATCAAAACAAACATTAATTTTGATAAAATTTTTAAAGGGGTAAAAAACAATCAACGTTAAACGGGAATTAAAAAAATAAATTTCAAAATTAAAAAAACTTTGACACAAAATTACAGAAAGACAACAACAACAAAAATGCCAAATCGGGTAAAACGAACTACAGACGCTTTGGGCGTTTAAGTCAAAAAGCAGACAAAAGAGCAAAAAAGAACTAAAAAAGAAAAGAAAACTTGAATTTAACAGATCTTTAAATTCTAAGGTAAAAACACCGGGAAAATTTTGAAAAAAATAAAAAGAAATTCTAAACAGGTAAAAAATTTAAAAGAAGGGTTTTTCACTGTTGAAAAAGAAAAAAATATATAGTAAAACCTTAAATTCCAAAAAATACCTTTTTATGCACAAACTTACAATTTTAATAAAAAGGGGAAAAATTGACCCCCAAATTGGGAAAAATTTTTAAAAGGCCCAACCACAGATGGGGGCAAGACCACAAACTCAAACAAATCACAACTTTAGAACGGGCAACAAAAAAGCGGGGTAGTAGAAAAAGGGGACGCAATTACCACGGGTCCTTTGTATTACCCTACACATACAAATCAACTAAGGGAATCTTACCCCCCCTTTCAGGGGAAAATAATGATAGGGCATGCTTAAAATTTTTGAAAAGATGGATAACTTTTTGAAAATTAAACTCACTAAAGCACAAAAAAATACATTTTTTTAATTTAAATTAGTAAGTGACGCGAACTGGGGAATAACACAGCTGAATATACACATAAAGCAATAAAATACCTTTTCGTAAAGATTTTGGTCCGTGATAGCAGGGCAAATTATAAATGATAATTTTTTCAGCCGGTATACCCATCGAGGGGGCCCATGTGTGACTATTACAATAGAAGCCATGCAGCAGGGGAATTTTGGGCTGTAACGTTATTTGACTCAACTTCAAGAATAAAGATATACTAGGAAGGGCACTATTTTAACAACACCTAAATAAACAAATTTTTTTCCACCAAGAAGTCCCCGTTTCTCGCAACGGTCTACTCTCGTAAATCAACTTCCCTTTCCCACTTTTCTGCCCGAGGGAAAACGACAAACGATAAAGGGTAGGGCAAATTGACGTGAGTCGCCCGTTGCTCAGGGGACAACCTCGGATTGAACTACTTCTAAGCGCCCCTCCAAGACGTTTTTTTCCTTAAAACTTACGACCCCTTCCCTCTGTCCGTTATTGTTCTTTTTTTCCCTTTTTCCCTCCCCTCAAAATAACGTTTATAAGGGTTTCTGTTTGGGGTGTAAGATCACTTCTTGATTCAACTGTTCATAAAAAAACACATTAACAAGATTCTAAGGTAAATTCTATTCCCCTTTAAACCAATAAAAATTTATTTTTTGGAATTTAATATTATTAAAAAATCTATGCGGGGGTAAAAATTTCTTTTTTTCGGCCCATTAAAAATTAACTTTGGGAATATATTATTTTTTTTTGGATTACCTTTAATATTGTCTTTTTGAAATATGTTAATCACAGGAAAAAACCCGCATGGCATAAAATATTCTAACTAAAATGTAGGTAATTTTGTAGAATCTCTTTTTTTGCCCTTCTGTATCCCCCAAAAAAAATTGTCATTAGGGGGAAAAACTTTACCTTTTTAATGAAAATTTTAAATCTACGAAAAGGCCCGTTTCCCAAACCTAATGTGGAAATTGTTAAAAGCCCTAGGGCTATTATTTTTTGGGTTTTTTTGTAAATTTTTTTTTGGAGATTTTCCCCGGGGGTTTTTTGGGGTAAATTTTTGATTCCCAAAATTTTTTCAATTTTATTCTACAACTTCGCAAATTTGGGGCAAAGGGTTTTGCCTTTTCTAGATTTTAATTCATTTTTTGCGGTTTGGGCCCAAAGAGACCCTTTTTAAGGCCATGATTTAATTTGGGTAAAAATCTTTGGGGTCGTATAAAAAAACCTTTGTTATACAACGGATTATTAGGGGAAATAACCTAGGGTTTGTTTTGACAATTTGTTTTAATCATGGCAAACCAATGTTTTTTAAAAAATTTTTATTTTTATCAAACCAATTTTGTTTACAACTTTATTTTTTGGGGGGCTTTAACCATGTTTTTATGAAAAACGGTATTTTTAAAGGGGCATAACCTTTTCCCTTTAAAGAACAAACTTTTTTTTATGCAAAAACCCCAATCTTCTACAAATATATTTTTTTAAAATACCCTTTTTATTCTTTGGGTTGTTTTCTACATTTGCATATTAAAAATTGTTTATCTTTTATAATAAAAAAATTCTTATACTCAATGAAACCCTTTTTAAATTTCCCTAATTCTAGGTAAATTTTTTTATATTTTTAAACGTAAAATTCCGACCCCCTCCCCATTTCTCATATACCAAAAAATGGGGGATGATATTAAGGAGGGGTTCATAAGCACAATGGGTGGTATAACCGAAGAAAGGCCTTCCCCTTTTTTGCCCTGTCAGCTCCTCTGCATTCTATCTTTTGGGTTTTTGTTTATATGTTTTTTTGGGTTTTTTGTGTAATGTGGGGGCCTGCCCTTACTATAAGGATAAGGAGGGGGGTACAGGAACCCCTATTCCCGAGGAAAAATTAGTAAATCATATTAATCACTATCCCACTGAAATACAAGATGCCTTATAGCTCTAGAGTAAAAACACTTTTAAAAATAAAAAATTCTTGAAATTTTTTATAAAGCCCCTCTGGGAAAAAAGGTCAAAACCACACAGGCAAATAGCCTTTTCCCAAAATGAAGAAAACCATTTAAATGGGGAAAGGGTAAAAAAAAAACCCAGGCACAAACCTACCCCAAATGGGAACCCCAGGAGTCGAGAAATCAAATTTGGGGAAAATTCCAAAATCGGGGAAAAAATTTTTTAACCCCTAATTACCCTAATCCAAATAAAAAGGGAAAAATTATTCTAATCCTAATTACAAGGGAAAATTTTCTAGCCCAAACCGGGGGAAAAGAAAAAACTTTTTCCAAAAAAAGAACAAAAGGGGTTAATTTTAATCAACAAAGAAATCAGCTGATGAACACAGACCTTAAAAAAATAGAACCACACCCACTAAAAACCCATTCATTTTCTTTTGAAGAACCACAAAACTTACCCAACAAGTCTTTGAGTTGCCCACAATGACACCACCAATTTAAAGGGGAAAGGGCCCCCATACTTTAGAAAACTGTAAAAAAAATATTTGGGGTTGTTTTTAAAAAAATAAATAAAATTTTACAGGTGACCCAAAAAAGTTTTTATTTTTTTAAAGGGCAATGAAAAAAAAACAATAGCAAAGCCTCTAAACCTGAAATAAAATAAAAAAAAATGGAAGAACTATAAAGTTTCCCAAATAATACTGGATTTTGAAAAAACACCATTCGGGAATACTATGAACAATTTAAAACAGAACCCCAAAAGAAGCTATTCCCACACCCCCTTTGAGTAATGTAACTTTTAAAGGCCAACGGGAGCTAAAAAAAAAAAGGGAAAAAAAGACAGATATTTTGGGAATGTAGAGATGGGGGGAAAAATTAAATGATTTATTATATTTTTGGGTTTTAAAGTGTCTTAACGTCTCACTTTTTTGGGTTGCAGTTTGGGTGTCCCTAAATCATTTTTAAAATTTTCAAAGTAAAAAAAACAATTAATAAAGAACCCTATAATACAAATTTTCCCTTGTAAGAGCCAGAATCGAATTTTTCTAGTATCTATTACGGGATTTAAATTTAAAAGGGAAAATTACCTTTTTGAAAATTTAAGAAGAAAGTAAGAGTTAGAAAAAAAACCATAGATGACCCAAAGATACCCGGGGGGGAAAAAAGAAAAAAAAATAGCCAAAATGTAAAAATTTCCAATTTAAACGAAAAACAAAAATTTAAACCTTAAAGTATGGGGCAATTTAAAATAATTTTCAAAAAAACCGGGGCTAAAAAAATTTTTTAATAAATGCCCTTTTACGGGTTTGTAAAACCAAGAACCCTTTAACTAAAATTCAAATCCTTTTACCATACATCAACGGCGGGCCGGGTAGAAGAGACTTTAAATCCCCTGAGAACTGGGACAATTTTTGGAGGGGTGAAAGCTCAAAAAAATAAACCCAAATAGGGGGTTGTAAAAAAAAAAAGAGGGGGGTTAACAATTTTTTTTAACCTAGACATAAATCAAACCCTATAAATGTTAATGAAACCCCCCCCTGCCATTTGAAAAAAAATACAGAAGTTTGAGGGATGCATTATTTAAAAACCTAAACTAGCCCTTTTATCATCGTTCTTTTTGCAAATTAAATTTAAAAACAGAAATCACAAAAAGTATACGTCATTTATGAAAAAGAAGAACGTATTTGTTTTAAAAAAATTTCCTTTTTGGTTTAAATGCGTCTAAAACCAGTAAATTTAAAAATAGGTTAAAGCCTCCGGGAAAAAAGAAGTATTAAAAATTTTTGGTAACCTTTATGTAACGAAAATTTTTAAATAGCATAAAAAACCCATCCCGAAGAGCAAATCGAAAAATTTTAGTATGGTATTAAAAAAATTTTCGGGAAGGGGGAATGACTGTTAATCAACAAAGTCATAAATTTTTATGCAAAAAAAGTCAATTTTCCTACACGTAATCTCCCGCAGGGGGGATTTCTGCGCCCCAGAAAAAACAAAAGCTATGAAAATTTTCCTACCCAAATAAAAAAAAAAAACAACTTCGGGCTTTTTTTGGGACTAAAAATTTAATAAAAAATTTAAACTAAAATCACTCTGATTTTGTAAACCCCTTGTTACAAAAAAAATTAAAAGAAAGGAATTTTTCTGGGAGAGGGTAAGGATCTGAAATGCAAGGTTAAAAAAACAATTCATTAAAAACCGTGATGTTAAAACACCCTGATTTAATTAAAAAAAAGTGCTTTGAAAACAAAAGCATCGGGAAAAACAAAGGGAAACCTGAGTTTCTTTACTAACGAACAGGGTGATCACAGACCAATAGCCTTTGCTAGAAAGGGTGCAAAAACGGCCCTGAACTAAACACACAATCACAAAAAAGGGAAACTTTTAGCAATAGTATTTGCATGCCTTTAAATTTCCCCGAATTTATTTTTAAAGGGAAACCCCACAAATTTATATACTGATCAAAAACCCTTATTTTTATAAATAAATTAAATTTTTGGGCAGGTTTAGCCCTAACCCGAGGGATCTTATTATTTCCCAAGAATAAAAAATTTTGAAATTCAAAAACGCCCCCCATGTTTGGGGCAAAACTGTTTTACGATTTTAAAATTTCACGTACCCAAACACAAGGAGGGGTTTAAACACCCACGATTCAAATTTAAGATAAAGGCCACAAAGAAAAAAAACAGTAGGAACGGGATGGAAAAATTCAAACGGGAATTGGAAAACCCAAAAAAAAAAGGGGCCCCTAGATTTAATTTTGGTTTTTGGAAAAATTTAGAAAAAAAAAACCCCCAAAAAAGAAATTCAAAAAACGATACCAAATTCATGTTTAATTTAAAAACTTTAAAAAAAACCCTTTGTCAAAAAAAAAAATTTTGGACCATCTGTATTCCTAAAAAATTAAAAAGGGGTAGAAAATTGATATTTGGCCATCACAATATGGCCACGTGGATTTTAAAAAGTGTAAAAAGGTTTTTACAAGAATCATTTTAATTTTCCAAAATGTACAAGCCCTTTGCAAAAAAATTTGGGGTAGAGTGATGTATGCCAAAAAAGTAAAATTTCAAATGTCAAATATGGGGTTTGATAAAAATATATTGACAACACCCATTAAAACTATTTATTTATTGATCTTTTTGGGCCCACTTCCCTTTCCCATTTTTGGGGGGTGTGAAATTTTAAATTTTCCCGTCTTTTTAAGAAAATCCTGAACCAAATTAATAAAACTATATTTCCAAATCAGAAGGGCAAACTGCAACTATTTTTAAACCAATAAAATAATCAAAAGCAATTTTAATGATGAAAGGTAAACCACAAAAAATTTTAAAACAATCATGGCTCACGTTCGTGGGAAAAAAGGGGCGTTAACTAGGGCAAAAGAAGGTTTTTTTTGTTAAAAAAAACCTTTTTATATATAAACCCCAAAGAAAACGGTGTGGAAAGGGCTAATAAGAATTGGCTTTTCCCTTAAGCCCTTTCGCCCCAAACCATCCCTTCAGGGGCGTCCAATTTACAAAAAATTAAATTGTTTAAAAAGTTAACCATGAAATACCGGGATTTTCCCCACAAAGAGCTAAAAGGGGGATTAGACCAAGTAAAAACTAAAAAAATATTTAATTTCCACCTGGGAAACAAAACCCCGGATAAAAGAAACAAAACAATATTTGGCTAAAGAAAATTTAAAAAAGGGCAGAGAAAACGAACCAATATCATAATAAAAAGATATCTAACCTATCAAATAGAAAAAAGGAAACTAGTTTTTTGGTAAAATCACATAAACAATGCCACCCTGAAAAAAGAGATAAAGAAATTCTTTTTTTTATTCGGGGGCCCTTTTGGGGTTTATAAAAAAAAATTTGGTCATAATGTTTATCTAGTGCGAGCCCCAGTTACTTTCAAAAAAAAGGGGAACTAAAAATTTTGGACTAAATTTTTAAGACCTTTTTAATAAAAAAATGACAAATCAAAATTTAAATATAAAATATTAATGTTTTCCAAAATTGATTCCACAACGTTTGGCAAATTTCATTTTTAAATTTAAAAAAAAAGAGAGTTTCATATCATAAAAATTTTAATAGGGAAATAGGTTTTCAAATTGAACCCTAGGCTGTCTTACAAAAAGAAAAAAAAATTTACCTTGTAACAAAAATGGATTTTGGGTTTGAAAATTTTTTAAAATGCTACGCAGGTTTTTATTTTCTAGAAAGTGACAAAAATTCTAAAAAATTTTTGGGTTTACAAACAAAAAAGAAAAAAGAGTTTTAGATAACCCTTGCCCCTCAAATTAAAATTCTCAAGAAAAATTTATTTGAAAAAAAATTTTTTAAAAGAAAAAACTAATAATGGCCAAAAAGGAAAGGTAAATTTTTTCCTACATGAAAGACAAAAATAAACTTTTTTTTTACCTATCCCACAATCCTTTCTCAAAACTATTTTGTAAAGAAAGTTTTTTTCTATGTACATGCCCTTTTAAAATTTAAAATCAAAAATTTTTGGGTAAAACTTTAAGAAATTTTTAAAATTGGATAAGGATAATAAATTAAATTATTTTCAATTTTTAAAAAATATTAAATTCTATGAATTCTGTATATTATTTTAAAAAGGAAAAATTAAAAATTAATTTATGGTTTACTCCAAGGGGTTAACAAAAGATTAAAATGGAATTAGTTTTTGTTGGTTTATTATTAAAATTTTAACTTTTTTAAGTGTTAAAATTTTTACTAGACAAGCTGTTTTAAAGAAAAAATAAAAAAAATTATCAAGGGTTTATCATAAAAAGGGAAGGTAGGGAAATTTTTCTTTAAAAAATTGCCTTAAGTTTCGTGGGAAACATCTCCGGGGTTTTCCCAAATTTTCTACTCCAAGAAAGTACCATGTGCAAACACCACACCGGATGCGCTGCGTAGCTGGGTGTAACAAAAACCAACCCCCCTCTCCCCCAATACCCCCTTTCCCCTTTCGGGGGTGTCTTTAACTCCCCGGCCGCCCCCCCCCCCCCCAAAACCCTTTTTAAATTTTTTGTTCTTACTACAAAACCAAAGAAAAGCTATCATATGAGGGCTCTCTAAAGCAGCGGTTTTTAACTACGGCCCCCGGGGCCGGGCATAAAGGCCGCACGCAATTGTAAAATTGTTTATGTTTTACAAAAAAAAAATGTAAAATTAAATAAAAATCATGCATTTTTTTAACATTTAAACAAGTACAAGCTCGATTAAAATTTTTCCCTTGTATAAGAAAATTCAAATGATTCCAGTTAGTTTTTAATCAATCTTTAAGCAGATTTTAAAAAAATGAAACAAACGAATTTATCATCACTTGTAGAGAAAATTTGGAAATTTTAAAAACTTTTCCCAAAAGAAAAAAAAACCCTCTACCTATATTTTGTGAAAAATTTTTCTCATCAAACATTAAAAAAGCAAAGAACAGGCCCTTTTCTTTAACAGACCTCAAATCTACAAATTTTTTCGCGTTTTGGGACAACAAGCTGAACCCTAAACTTCGACAAACAGTCAGGATTTTGGACAGTTGCTTAAATTCCATTAACGAGGGAAATTTTTGAGTTGTTTTAATAAAACTTTTGGTAGGCTAAGTATAAACTTTTAGAAACATAACATATTTAGTTTTTTTTTGTTATGACATTAATTTTTATTAGCTATTTTTTTTGTTTTCGAAGCTAAAAGGGTTTATAGACTAATATTTTAAAATTTTTTCCGGGTGATAAAAAATTTTAAATTTTTTAAATTTAATTTTTAGACGTTTTTACATGGGGCCAGCTAAGCCCTAAACAGATGTCCAAAGGGGGACTGGGGAAAAATTTTTGCCCCCCACTGCCAAAGGGAGTAGTGGGTTTTTTCGAGCCGCAATCTGGGTGTATTTTAAAAAAGTCGCCCCAAATTAAAGGGAAAAAGGGCCCCAAATTTCCTAATAAAAATTTTTTTGATTTACCCAAAGGGAATCTTTATTTACAAAAAAGGGTGACTTTTTTTATTTATTTATATTTTAAACCCACTGATATCATATCATTATTACACCATGTCTTACTACCCTTTTGGGCTAAACGCACAAACGCTAAATTCACAAAATTACCCATAGTAATAAACAAAATTTAAAAAGGAAGTTGCGTGGGGGAAATCCCTATTTAAAGCCATATCAAAAAAAAATTCGTTACTCGAAAAAATTTTTAGAATTGAAACTATACGTTAAATAATCACTTTTAGTATTTTTTAGATCTTACAAAAGGGAGGGGGGGGAAAATTTTGAAGGGTAAAAGGGACTACTTCAAATAAAAATTTTTGAAAAAAAGAATAAAGAAATAACCCTGACAATATTTTTAGCAAATTTTTCTTTCAAATTTTTTCAAAACAGAAAAAAAACCCGAAAGTTAAAACAATGGGGTTTATTTTTGGGCCACCGCTTTCTTATTCCCCTTTCGGTTTAAACGCTTGAAGTACAAATTACCCCTAATGGTTTGGGGAAATTGTGAATTTAAATTTAAAGGGGAAGGGGAAAACCCCACTTTTGCGTGGAGGGAGAGGGGAAAAAACCATTTAGGAAAACCCACCCTCATTTCACCCGACCGGATTCAACCCCTCAATCCACCGGCCCTTGCGGCCGGCTCAAAAACCGATACGCTTAACCCCAACCGACCCCACCGGGGGGGGGTAATTTGTTACTTCTCCCCTTTCAACGGAAAATTCCCTAAACCCTTTGTTTTAAAATTTGAGCAATGAGGGGGAAAAAAATAAAAGGAACCAAAAAACCCCTGGAAAAAAGGGTTGTTTAAAAAAATGAAAAAAAATTTTGAATATATTAAAAAATTTTCCCAACTAAATTTTAATTGTTAAAAAACTTCCCCATGGGAATATTTAAAATACCTATTAAAATTTTTAAGATTTTTTTAAACTACTTGTCGACCCATAATGGGCCTTTTTTACGAAAAAAACACATAAAAAAAGGGAAAACTAAAAACAAATTTAAAAAAGGGAAATAAAATAAAAAAACAAAAAATGAAATTCATTGGGGGGCCCCCAAAAAAAATTGGGGAGGGAGATTTAAGGAAAAAAAAGGGGTTTATAAAAAAAAAGGAAGTGTAAAAAATTTTAATCTAAAAGGGCCATTTTCCTCCAAAAAGGGAAACCCGAAGACCCCCCCCCAATCCACCCCACAAATCAAGGGTCATGAATTTTTTAGGGAGAGTAAGGGGGGGGACGTACACTCACTGGCATACTTTTTTTGTTCCCCTTTTGGGGACCATGAACTTTTATACACAAATACTTTTAAACTTTTTCCTTTAACGAGGCCTTTTAAATAAAATTCATTTAACCCTAGTCAAAGGAATAAGGGTCTGATAGAGAAAGTTATATAAATTTGTTTATGCTTTCCCGGAAAGGGCCGTTTGTTTGCGGGGAAACCAAGCCCTTTTATTTAACTCACTTCCCCCACTATCAGAAGGTTGAATTGGTACATCAGTTTCCACAATTTGGGAACTTTTTAAATTTTTTAAAATCTTGACATTTCATAAAAAAATTTTTAAAAAAACACAACAAAATTTTTTTGTCTTTTTCGCTATCTCCCCTTTCCCCCCCTCCCCCCCAAAAGGCCAAGTTACTAGTAATGCATTTTTTTTTTTGACTGTTTTGTATGTAAAAAATTCCTCTTATGTCAGAGCAAAATTTTTTAATTTTTAACTATTTTTTGGTAAAAAAATTTAAATTTTTTTTTATTTTTAAAAAAAAAAATTATTATCTTGTATTAAAGTAAAATTTTAAAAAGAAATTTTTTTAGTGCAATCTTTCATATTCCTTTTTACAATTAAATTGAAGAAAAAAACGTATTTTATTGTTATTTTTTTTTTTCGGGGGGAAACAGAGAAAAAAATAAAACCTCATATTAAAGTAGATATCCTTCCGAATCTTAAATAAACCCATAACTTTTTTAAATTTTTGTGTCATTATAGCAATATTTTTAAAAATTTAAAAAAAGTAACCTCACATTTTTTATTACCAGGACTACAAATAACTTATTGGACTAGGTTTTAAAATAAAGGGGAAAAAGGCAAGCAAACTTTAAATTCCCTGAATTTTCAAAACCCGGGCGAAAAATTTTAAAAATAACTCCCCCCTCCCCCCCCAATCGTATTCGAATTTCACATCCAAGAAATTCACATGAAAATTGGGGGTTTTTTTTAAAATTTTAAATAAAAAATTAACCCCAAAAACAAATTTTTTTTTACATACAAATTTTAATAAATTAACCTTTCCCATAATAATTTTTTTGTAAAATTTTGGGTCGTTTAACCGAACGTGTTGGCATATTGGAAAAAAATATTTTTAAAAATTTTTTTTCTTTTTTTTTTGTCAAACATTTATAATTAAAATACAATACCCTTTTAAAAAATAAACCCACATACTATTATTTTATTTTCCCGTTTTTGGTTCCCAATTTATTTTAAAAAGGAATTTTACCCCGGGCATTAGCGCATAGAGGGGAAGAAAACCATTGATAAATCAAAATGTTAATTATTATTATTATTATTATTTTAGCACCGCGTCAAAACACCCTTCGGGTTTTTTCCGCTTTAAAACAAAATTACGCTAAGGGATTGGGAAAAGGGGGAAAGTATGAATTGGGGAAAGCCCGCATTTGGGGTGGAGGGAGAGTGGAAAACTTTGGGAAAAACCCACCCCCCCCCCATTCCCCCCCCCACCGAGATTCGAACCTCAAATTTTCCCGCCCCACAGCATTGGCCCAAAAACGACTGCGGGTAGCCAACACGCCCCCCGAGGCGGGAAAATTCACAGGGATAAGCCCCCTCAAAATTCCCCTTTGGACGGAAAAAATTCAAACCCTTTCGACCTCACCGACAAAAAGCGATAAGTGCAATGCTATATAAAATATATTTAACTCAACCAACTGGTGCGGGTAAAAATATAGTTACAAACACCAACACTAAAAAAAAAAATAACAAAATGGGTATTGTTTTTTAACTCGCTTTTTGTTTTGGTATTTTTTCCAAAGGGGTTTTAAAAATTATTTTTATTTGGTTTTTCCCTGCTGAAAACACGATTTTCTGTTTCCATTGGGGGAGTATCGCCTAAAATTTTTTTTCGGAAAAAAAACATAATTTCTATACAAAAATTTGGGGGGGGGGTTATCTAATCAAAGAAACACTGAAAGTTGTTAACAAAAAAATTGTTTGGGTTAAACATAATAAACCAAACTCTATAAAAAAACTTTAACATAGATCAGCAAAATCCCAACAAAAGGAAAACCTTTTTTCAAAAACTGAGGTTTGGAGTTTAATAAAAAAACAAGGTAAACTTTTTAAAGTACCACCCAGGGTTTTACCTAAGGAGAAATAAATTTTTGGAAAAGGGAAAGGGGGGAGAAGCATGGTTACAGAAAAAAAATATAAAAAAGGATAGTTATCCCAAAGGGGGTTTGGGGGAGGAGAGGGAGAGGCGCTTCCGGGGACAACACCCTACCGGGCCAGCTACTGAACTTTTTTCACAGTTCAGACATTTTTAAATTTTAAAAATTTATCAAATTTTCTCCCGTTTTTGTATTGTAAAAAAATTTGTGGGTGTATGATCGAACTTTAATCTTATTTCTCTATAATAATATAAAATTTTAAAAACATATTCTTGTATTTAAATGTTTTTTTAAATTTTAAAAATTTAATTTAAATTAATCCTTTTGTAAAAATGTTTAAAAATTAACTTGTAACTTTTTTTATTAAAAATTCATTTTAAATTAACAATTTTTAAAGCAATGGGAAAAAACCGTATGTTGTTTAAATGCAAATTTTTTAAGCAATAGCCGGCCAATTTTTTCCCTTTTATATAGTAAAGGGGTCCCCGAATCTTTAAAAATAATGAAATTTAAAAGATCGGGCTCATCAGTAACAGTCGGGAAAATTTTTAAAAATAAATTTTTTAAAGCAGAATCAAACAAGGTCCCAAGGGAGAACCCATTACAAAACAAAAAAAATTTAAAAAATTTCAAGAAATTTTATGGCCCAAAAGAAAAAGAAAGTATTTAAAAAATCTTTTTTATACAGAGTTAAAAAAAAAAAAATTGCCGAAACTAAAAGAACATAGAATTAAATTTTATTTGGTTTTCGACATCCCGTAATGACGTTCATGGAAAAAATACCATCATAAATGCAAGATGTCAAAAGGGAAAAGGGGGTTAAAATTTTTTAAAATTTCCCTTTTATTGGGTAGGAATTATGAAATGAAAAATGAATTTTAAAATCGTAAATCCAAAAACTAGTCCCTTTGTGGAAGATAACACCTTTTAAGGTGAAGAATTTTTGGGCGTTTTATCCCAATTGCACCCAAAAAAGGAGCTCCGTCCCTTTATCCCAATATACCTTAAGGTTATTTTAAATCGGGTTTAAAATTTAAAAATTTTGTAAATATTGGGGGAATTGCCCCATAAAATCTATTTTAAAGTGAGTCACGTCATTGAAGAAAGTAAGGTAAAAGGGCCCACGTAATTAATTTTTTTTAAACCCATACCCCGGGAAGGAAAAAAAAGTTGGTTTTTAAGAGATTTTTTTGGTGTTTTCGTAAACAAAATTTAAAAAAAATAAATTTAAAAAAAAAACCAAAATAAAAGGGATTCAACGTGAAGTAAAGGAGAATGTCAAATATTTTTTTTTTTGGGCCCATAAAATAAAAAAAAAAGGGTGGAGAAAGACCTTTTTTTTAAAGTCCTTAAAAAAATAAAATAAAGTTTAAAAAAATTAAAAACAAATCGATTTGATTTAAAACAATGTTTTAAAAAACAAAGGATAATAACCAAAGAGTTAAAGGGGGATCGGGTCAAAGAATATTGAATAGATAATTTTAAAAAATTGTTAAAAAAACAATTAAATTTTAAAGGGTTTTTTTTCTACATTGTATAACAAAATTATATTAAATATGTCAATTATTGGGAAATTTAATAAATAAAAAAGTAATTTTGGGGAAATATTTTAGAAAAAAGAATTTTTCTGAATAAGCTATTTCAAAAAAAATAATAAAAAAATTTTTTTTTATGTGAACATGTAAAAAAAAAAAAGACTTTTCGTTTTGTTTTATGTAACAAAGGAATTTTTAAGAGAGAAAATAAAAATTGAGGACAAACCTTAAATCCCCAATTTACTTAAAAAAAATTTTTTTCCCCATATTCAATTTGAAGTATTTATAAGAAACTTTACATTGGTAAAAGCTTTAAAATACACACACTTTTTAATCTTTCCACAATTAGGGGGGGGAAATGTAATGAAATGAAATTTTTTACAAATCAATATGTTAAATAAAAATATTTTTCAAAAATTACTATATTTAATATTCAAGCGGGGCTGTAAAAAATTTTTGTGTAAACTGGGCAGTTTTAAGGGGGTTTGGGGAAAACCTTCTACGTCCTATTTAAAAAGACAAAAGCACCTTCCCCGGGGAAAAAGACGCACCTGGATGACCCACCCCTTTTTTTCTAGGGAAACTTCGAGAAGGGGAAATTTTCCCCTTGATATACCCCTTGAAATGCGCACATCTCTCAAATTTCTGGTGAACCTTTTCCTTTTCGCCCAAAAACACGTTTTAAAACTAGAAATTCCCTTTTAAAGCAATAATCAGGCTTTTTTCAAAATAAAAAAAAGCGTTTGGGTATCCCACTAAAAAACAAACAGTTTTATTTCATTTTTAAAAAAAAAAAAAAAAGAATATAAAAAAACACCAAACTTTTTTAAATTTAAAAAAATAATTAAAAACTAATTTTTTAAAAAAATATCACCCTTTCGAAAGGCGTAAGACCCTTTCTTTAAACAGGCTAAACGGGTTTTTAATTCACAGGTTGTTTTTGGGGGGGGTGGGGTTTGTGGGGGTGGGGGTTTGTGGGTTTTTTTTAGATGGGCCTCAAACCCAAAAAAAGCACTAAATGCTCCCCTACGCTCCCCTATCCAAACCTAGTCTGGGTCCCCGATTCATACTCTGGAAACTACTTTTCCCTGCTAATTTCTGGCCCAAAAAGCCCAAACCTGTCTCGTGCCGGGCCCAGTATTTACCTGCCAATGAAAGTTACTTTACAACTCTTACAAAATAACCACAATAATGTCTATTTCCCCAAACTCCTCCAACTAAGAATTTTTCTAACTGGTACACCCTTCCCACTAGGGGGTCCTTGTTTGTGTTAAAACATAATTTTACTTTCACCCTTTTGGGCAAGTTTAGGGTTTTCATAGGGGCCCGTATTTTAAAAAAATTAAATTTGGGAATAAAAGCCTACGTCACAAATTTTTTGAAAAATTTTTAAAAAATTGTATTAATATAGAAATAATATAACCCAAAAAAGTTAATATTTAAAAAAATTAATTTTTTTATCATTTCAGGCAAAACCCTGTAGGTTTTTCGTTTTAAGAAAGGGCACTGGACAGGCCCCCTATAAAATTTTTTCAACCCTCCCGAAAATGAATTTTCCCTGATCAAGCCCAAATTCATAATCAGCGAATTTTTAATCCGCTATAAAGGTTTTCGTGGCCAAAACTTTCCCAAAAACCAAGCCCCATTGGGTTTCTGGTTTCACTTTCCGGGCGGTGAACAACAGGGTTTGTAAAAATTTTTTTAAAAGTACATTTTTTTAGGCAAATGTGTAAACGTTTTCTACACTTTTTGGTAACACAGAAATCCTTGTTAAAGCCCCTTTCAACATTGAACTATTTTAAACCCAAAAATCTCACAAACCAGTTTGAACCGTCCAATGGGGGGGGCTCAAACTACAAGAAAGGAAAATAAAAAAAAAGGGGGGCATCAGGATGAAAAGCAAGAGTTCTGTCTTTTTTAAGGTATAAAAAAAAACATTCAAAATTTATCAATCTTCCCCAACTTTCCCCCCGGCGCAGAGTAAAACAAAAGGTAATCCCATCCAAGAAAAAGGTAAAGAATATAAACTTTCTCCCTCCCTGTTTTACCCTATTAGAAAACTTTCTTTTAAAAATTTTCTCTCGATAAAATAGGGGAAAGGTGGGGAAAATTTTTATAATTTTAAATCCTCCCAAAAAATTTTATTAAAAATTTTTAAATTTTTTGTTTAATGGCCCCTCGACACATCAGGGCTTTGGGGCCTTTAAATATAAATTTAAAAAAAAAATAAAATCCCCATAGGGGAAAAAAATAAAACCTTCACCACTGAGACACCCCTGAAGTTTCCAAAGGCCTCCCTTGGGATAAATTAAAATGATACACCTGCTAAAAAAAAAAAACAAGTGATCCTCCAAAAAAAGACAAAAAAAACCCTATCCAAATATAAAAACGTTAAAAAAAACAAAAAATGTTAAAATGAAAATACGTTAAAAAGACAAAACAACATTTAAAAATTTAAAAAACTTTTAAAAAAAATCTCAATATGAATAATATCCAAAAAGCCCCTTATAAAGTGACTCAAATGGCATTTAAAAAAATCCGCCTGGCGTAAAAAACGGAGTAAACAAAAAAAAATCCATCCCCCCTATCGCGTAATAAAAAACGTAAGCCCTTTAAAATCAAAAGCCAGAGGATAGGGGGAGTTTGCGACACTCCACCAAAATGTGATCAGAAAAATAGTAACCCCAAAACTCACACACTGGGGGTGATCCCCTCTTAGTAAAAAAATATGGGGCAATGAATTTTGCCCCCCTTGCGGAGTCCGTCACGATTTACCTCCTCCTTCCAGCCTTTTTGTAAAGAAAAAGGGCCCTCGCGAAAACCCCTTCCCCCGATTTACCGGGAGCTTGTTCCCGAGCAGGGGGGCCCAGGGCCCACTGCTCGGGCCAGTTTTCGTAAGACTCCCCCGCCGAAAATACCCCCCTTTTAAACTAAAAAAAATGACACCCAAACCCCCGCCTCCGGAGGCTTCGTGCTGCCTCCTTTGGGCCCCCTGGCCGCCGTTTTATTTCCGGGAAAACCAGGGGTGGGCCAGGAAACCAGCAAAAGTCGAACCGGGTGCAAAAAATCAATTTTTTAAAAAAAAGCTCATGAATCATCTGGGACAGGGGATTCCCCTGAAATAGAAGAGGGGGACAATGCCACAAAAGGGCCCATGGAAACCGTGCAGTGGGGGACAGAACGGGGGACTTTTTTCGGTAAACAAAACACAAAGATTTTTAAAAAAAGGGATATAATTCCCGCCGTAAAAACCTTTGGGTTTTATTAGGTAAACCAAATTTAAAAATTTGGAAACCTTCCACAACAAAAGCACAACCCCGGAACTCCAGATTTAGAGCCATCAGGTAGATGCGCTCAAATCCGTGAAAGCGAGAGGGAAAGGGGCTCATTTAAAAAGGGCCCTCATTTTACAAAGTTTGGGGGGGGGTCGCTTTTGGGAAAATTGGGAAGATCAAAAAGGGATTTCGGAAAGGGGGTATCTTCCCGGGAGAAACTCCAAACCGGGGATGTGGGATACCTTTGGCCGGGAAAATCCCACACTGTCGAAAACCATAGCATCCGGGGCCCAACCGGCCTTTACTACCCCCCCTTTTAAATTTTCATACAAGACACGGTTAGGGGGGTGAAAAACAAGGGCATAAGGCAAAAAGCTGCGCCATGCAATTTTGTTTTTTACACGTAATATGTCCCAAAAATAGGGCCGCCGGGGAAAAAGAGGGGGGTCAACGGGGTCCGGGACGAGCGGGGACTGGACTGGTAAAGAAAAAGCACCAGTAGCCAGTCAATTTCCAGCATGGTGGACCTATCCCAAACATCTTTAACGCCGAGGGGCTAGCGGAACCAATAAAAAAAGCCGTAATCAAATTTTTTATCTCACCTAGCCCTATAAGGCGCAAAAAAGGGTTTCCCACAGCACCCCCAAAAGGAAAACCCCTCACAACTTTAAAAAATTCAAAGCTTTAACACACCTCGCTTTCAGGTCTTTTTGGGAAAAAAAAAGGGGGTTCCGAAAATTTGTTTTAAAAACGAAAAAAAAGTCCCCCGGAACCTTTCGGGCTCGGAGACAGGTAAAACAACGTTGTTCATTAAAAATTGGGGCTGGGTGATTCCCCCGTAATCAAAGGGAAATGGAAAAAATCGTCCCTTTGGGCCCCCGAAAACGAAAACCCCTTACGAGCTGCCCACAAAAAATAGAAAGGGTTTTCAAAAGGGGTTGTATCCCTTCGTTTTAGCCCCGGGGGAGACTTGGGTGAACTTCAAAAAATTTTCGTACCCTCCACAAAAGGGGATGAACGAACAGGTAAGCGCCGTTTCTACAATCTTTTTATCGCCAAAAGCGAAAAAACTGCAGCTCAAAGGCTTCCCTTTGGGGAAACCCCCTTTCTTGAATAAAATTTATCGGTAAAATGTTTTAACCTTACCCCGGGAAATGGGCTAACTGAAAATAAATTAGCTAAAAAAATAGGGGGCCCCCCGGGAAACCCCCATTTAAAAAAGGGTTTTTTTTAAAATGCCGTAACCCCATTTTTTAAACGTACCCTTCTCCAAACAAAAAAAACAGCCAAAAAAGTTTTTAGGGGAAAGGCACACAACAAATCCCAAGACGGAAAAGATGATCAAACCCTGGACGTTTTTTGGGGAAAACCCATTGAATATTGGATAGCAGATTGCGGATTCTAAAAAACCATAAATTTGTTTATTTATCATTTTTTCCCAATATTTTGCATACACCAAATAGTTAAAGGGTAAACGGTCTATTTAAATTGGGTTGGGTCTAATTTATCCCTTTTTTACTTTTTTATAAATTTGGGGTAACGGGGGCTTTCCTCCACCCTTTTGGGAATTGAAAAGATTCCCAAACACCCTTTTTAGGGGGTCTAAGAGGGAAAGCCCGTCCACAGGGGGCCGTTTTGGGGGCCCAACATTTTTATAAGGATATCATCCGGCCAAAAAATTTTAATTGCCCGCTGGGGCGGGGGGTTAAATAAGGTTTTCCCCTTTATAAAGGGGGGGTTTAATCCTCCCCCCCAAATTTGGGCCCAAAATCACTATTTAAAGGCGCTTGATTCTGCGCTTATTTCACCACGGGAAATTTGTTAGAGTAGCTCGCAGTTTCTAAAATTTTAAAGGGGAACCTCGACCCAATAATTGGGGGACCTCCACAGGGAGGAGACAAGTGAAAACCCTTTGACAAAAGTGCGGGGGATGTTTTTAAATGTTTTTTTTGCTACTACTACTTTACCCAATGGGATCCCAAACCTTTGGGGTTTTTGGGGGTGGAAATTTGAAAGGGAAAAAATAAACTGCTCCCAAAACCCTCTGCTTTCTCGAATGATACGGGGGAAACTCTGCACGAAATTTTCCCGGGAAAGCTCCCGATTCTCCGAAGTAGGACGTCGAGTGAAAAAGACGAGGGGCCCCCTTTGACGGGTTTGAAATAGCCTCCGGGACTCCTTTGGGGCCACCAGGGGGAAAAGGACGGTGGCGCGGGGTTTTGGGGAGGGTTAAGGGGTGGATCCCCCCGCCGCCCTTTAAAGGGGCGAAGTAAAAATTTCCCCCCCTTAAAATCGACGTCAAGGGGGATGGGGTTCGTCCCAATAGGCGAGGCGCGGAATTTTTCCCAGTTAAGGGACGTTTGAGAACCCCCTTGGGGGGAAATTTCTTTACGGGAGGGTTTTTTTAAAATTTTTTTAAAAACCAAAATTTGGGAAAGGGGATCGGGTGCCACATAGGGGCCGAGTGAACCTCCCAAAAAGTAAACAGCAACCCGGGGGAAAATAGGGCTAGGACAAGGCAGAAAGGGTACACCCTTTAAAAGGGGGAAAAGTGTCTGGGTCCCGGGGTTCAATTTTAAAAACCAGGTTTTCCCAGACAAAAAAATTTCCCCTACCATCCTCCCACCCGGGGGGTCTGTTAAAAATTTAACCCCCCCACCAGGTTATTGCGCGTTAAAAATCCCCCCAAAATTTTAAAAAGGGGCGGGAAGTTGTATAAAGAGGGCCCCTTAAAAGTCCCTTTGGGAAAAACTTTACCTTTGGGGGGGTAAATTTCACATACGGTTACCTCCATAGGAAGGGAGGCTCAAACAATCATTGGGAAAAAAAAGCAATAAATTTTTTAAAATTATTTTATATGTTCCACGTGAAATATAAACCACACCTCCGCTAGCCCGATCAAAAGTGGCTTGTCGGTACGATTCCATGTAACCCCCAAGCATCGGGGGTCAGTTGGGCGGGGGTGGGTTTTTCCGCAAACACAAGATGGGAGGGTGCAGGGGAAAAAATTTAAATAGTTTTTCTTTCCTCTGACGAGCAAGAAATCCCTACAATTCCAAATTTTAATAGCCCCCCCCCCAACAAATTTTTAAAAATAAAAATTTTAAATTTAAAAATCCCACATCCTAACGCCTTAAACCTTTAAAAATAAAAAATTTTTTGAAAAGGACTTTTTTTAATCCTCTGCTTTTTCCCCCCTCTCTTGGGCCTCCCGCTTTAGGGGAAAAGGGTTTGGGGGTTTTTCCTGTAAAACTGGGAAAAGGGGATTTCCTTTGGGGAAGGCTTTTTTTAAAGCCTTCGACGCTTTTTTTTTAAATTTTTTTTCGGCGGTCCTTCCGGGTTGGGGCCTTCCCCAAGGGACCATGGGGGTCGCCTTTTTCGACCTCCCCCTGACCACCACTCATCCCGACCTTTCCCGGGGTTTCCCGAACCCCGGGGGTTTAGCGGCTCGGGCAAAAGGTCGCAGAGGGTTTTGGACCCCCGAGGAGGCCCGGGTTTCCCGAGTGGGGGGCAGCCGGGGGTTTCCCGAGGAACCCGGGGGGTCCACAGGAGGTTTTGGGGGGGTTTGGGGGGTTTTTTTCCCCGGGGGGAGGCCTCCCGGGGGTAAAGGGGGTGGGTCGACTTCGGGGGGGGTGTCGCCCCAAAAATTTCTAATTTTGGCACCACCAAGATGGTTTCTGGCTTCTTTTTAGTGTTCTCGAAAAGCGATTGCCAAAAGGTTTTGTTTTAGGCGTTTTTGGCGATATTAAAAGGGGCAATGACATTGGGGGAATTTTTTTCTGGGTTACAATTTGACTAAAGAAAGCTGAAATACCGGGGCTTTATGGATACATATTCCTTGTTGGGCCCGGGGATTTAAAGGGGTCTTCTTTTCACATTTGGGTCTCCAGGGCTTTTTTTTCCAAACCTTTCCCTTTCGGGCAGGGCCGAGACCAACAAAACGGGCCCTTGCAGTTTTTTGCGCACTTAGGAAAACCACACCGGGGTATTTGGGCCTCCGGGCCGCAAAACCGCACAGGGTTGGGCCCTTTCCCCGGGATCTCTTCTTCGTTCCCAAATTCCCGGCACTGAAAACAGCGCCGAGGGTTAGGGCCCTACGGGCCGGACCCTGAGCACGTGGAAAACCTCTCCCAACCTCCTTTTTGGGGGGATGGGGGTCGCAAATGTGAGGATTTTTTTTTACCGTCTTTTCTCTTTTCCCCTTTTTTTTTTTTAAAAGGAAATGGAGAAACCCCGGTGACATGCTTGGGGGGGGAAAATCCCCCACAGATATCCTCAATGGGTTTCAAAAGTCGAGGGCCCTAACAAGTTTCAACTCCCCTTTTTAAAAATTGAGGAACCTGTGGGGCCTACCTTCAAACCCTTTTAACCGCCATATTAAATCACCGAAAATTTTGGAAATCGCCATAAAATTTTTTGGGATTGGGGTGTCCCGGCATAAATCTGAAACAAAGGGTTTCCCCTCACGCAGTTTCCATTAAAAAGGGCGTCCCAATTTTTTCTGCTACCATTTTTCACTCTTTTTTGGGGATAAATGGGGGGACACGTTTTAGGGTCTTCCCCTTTTACCACTAAGACATCACCGAAGCGGGGGCTGGGGGCCCACCACCCTGGCTTTTTTTTCAAAAAAAGGGCGGACGGGCCCTTTAAACCCTTTTTCCCTCTTATCATTTTAAAACGGCCCTGTGAGGGGGCCGGGGAGTAAGATGCCACAGAACCCTTTGGGAGTACGGGGCCCGCGGACCAAATAAGGTGTCAGCTGTGACCCAAAGGGCTCCCGTCAGGGGGTGGGGGGGACAAAACCCGCAAAAGTAATCGGGCGTAGGGCCCAGGTTTAAAACCCCCGTTGGTTCTACACATAGGGCCCTGTTTTAAATCTTCCGCCCAGAGGGCCCCTCCCACGCCCAGACATACAACCTTTAATGGGGCAACGCCGAAAGAAGTAAACCCCACCAAGTTATGCAGGAAAGGCCCCAATTTTTAAAGTCCGGGAAACCCCCATGAACGCAACCGGTCTTTTTTCAAGGTAGGGGACCCGGTTTTTCACCCTAAAGGCCCTTTTTACCAAGATATTACAACCGGCGCAATTTTACTCAGGAGCTCAAAGCGGGGTACCAAATTAACCCAGAAAAGCCGTGTTAGATCCAAGGTCGTCAACAAAGGGGGCCAAAAGGGCTCTGGGGCAGATTTAAAAGGCAGGGGAAGGGAAAAAAAGAATGAAAGGGAAAAAGTAAAAAAGGGGAAAGGGGGAAGAAAAGGGAAAAAAGGAAAAAAGGAAAAAAAAAAGAAAGTGAAAGGAAAGAATTTGGATTTGGGTTGTCCTGCACGAGGTACACCTGCACAGATCCCCCTTTAGTCGCCCCCTTACGACCAAACAGGGGTTTCTGCGAGACATTCTAAAAACCCCTTTCCCCCAGGGGGGACGTCAAGAAAAAATTTGTAGAATATAGAATATCAAATTTATTTAAAAGGATTAAATATTGAACATCAAATATAGTTGTAATATATACAATTGTATAATATTTATGGTTTTCACCAAAACGTCGTAAAAATGCTATAGTATTATCAGTAGATTTTAGAAAGTTCATAACAAACAAATAATCATTTACTTTACTTTAGCGTTGACAGAGTAGATAGGCTACAAAACATTTATAGGCTTTGGTTCCCTTTTCTTTTTTAATGGCTGTCATAATGTTTGTGATGATTAAGATAGGTTACAAGAGAAAGCTTAAAATAATATGGTTTATTCTTAACAGTTAAATACCAAAGCGTATTTACACTTAATAACCTCCTTGAACTAACACTTAAGAAAAATACCCTATATTTGGTATCCACAAATTTACTCCGAATAATTTATAACAATAAATAGTCACGAGTCTATAGCAAAGGTACAAAAGTTTTAATCCTAAGTTCAACCAACTCAATGTTCCCGCGAACATGCATTTAAATATTTCTCACAAGAAATATCGAGTTAAAAAACAAACATTCTATATTGATGAAAGAAAATCGATATCTCTCAAAAGTTAATATCGATTATTATCCAGCAAGGATTACGACTCGATTCGCATTGTGATACCAACGAGGTCACATTAAATTTATACAATGCTCCAAATTTGAGATAAATTGAAATGACGTCAAAACTGAATTTAGAATAATTAATATTAATACAAAGCTAGTTAGAGTTGCCAGAAAATAATTTGATCTTACATTATAATACAAATGAAGCCGGAGCTTCTCCTACTCCTAGTACGGTTAAGGGCCCAATTGTCTTGATAGTAGGCTCAGATGCCCGTATAAATACAATCTGCCACAGGGGGGGAAAAGAAGGGAGACATTGGGGGGGAAAAACATTTAGGATCGCCAGGGAACATATTGCGCATGCCTAAAACGAACTTCGGGAAGTTCGTGGCCGGTCGGGAATCTTCACGAGTGGATATCCGCATTGCGTCAGTCAGTCCACTTTACGGCGTCGCCGATTTGCGCCCATTCTTCAAGTTAGTATTAGATTTGTTTCGGTCACGCGAAGTTACGTCCGACTTGTGTCTATCTTGCATGGAGCCTCGGGCGGGCAAACTGGGTAAGTCGGGCGCCTTGTTGTTGTTTAGGGTCTATGGTACGCCATCCGATGCTACAAGTTAATTTACACTTTTTAATTTTATATATACAAACCTATTGGTAACTTTAAAAAAATATACGGCTTTTTGCCCTATTCCAACAAATGCTACTTTGATTTCACTATCCTCATTTTTTTAAGCCTGTTTGTATGGTGTCATTTACAATAAGAGCTTAAGATGATAACTTCAATTAAAACTACTGTTACAAAAAAATATTGGAAGTATTTTTAACAGTTATCTTTAAGGGTTTAATTTCTTTCCTCAAATGATTTGATATAAACAAAGATCTATTAAGTCCAAGACTGTTACTTAAAGAAATAAACTGTTCACTAATGTGTGGGAGGGCCAGGCTTTCCACCGTGGTTCGGTTTTCCACGTTAAGCTGTAGGTACTCCACCACATCTTTCTGCCCGTTCAGGTTGTATGCACTTACGCTAATGTGTATAGTAGGGTGGTTGTGAGATAAAAATGGAGGACCTACAGTTTAACGTGGGGATCCAAAACAAGGGTGGAGGCCTGGCATTCCACACATTCACAAGTTGTGTTTAAATTTCACGTCTTGTCAAAAGGTGAAGAAAGGGTTTTGGTAATCAGATCAATCTGTGCCGGGTCCGAAGATTGAGCCACGGACCCCTAGCACAGAAGTTCAACAGTAATTTGCTACCTTATAAACTCCACAGACTGTATACTACTCAAATATATTTTTTTCCCCTTGTAAGTTCACAAACTCCAATATTTAAAACCTAACATAGCAAGGCCTCTATCTTTTTCTATAATAATTATATTTACTCAATAAAAAACAAAAATAACACAAATAGGCTTTTCATTATTTATTTTATATAGCTTAGAAAACAGTGACATCTTAAATTGTGTTACTTCAATCAGATTATTTGTGAATTTTGAATTTTTCAAATAATTTTTTTTTTTAAAACCACAGGCTATTCTTCGAAAGGTCCGAACATTGGGACTACGAACTTTATTCAACTAACCCAAGTGCAAAGAAAGTGGTTTTGGGAAAGATGATTACCCTCGCGCTTCTTCCCCAAGGCGTGATAGAAAGGGATTTCTAACAATCAAATGTTTTCCCAATCCACGAGTTGACACCCCTCGAGGCTTTTTATCAGGTGAGTATTATTATTATTATTATTGTTTAACGGCCATAGACACATCAGGGCATTAGGGCCTTGAAATATATTAAAAACATAAAAAAATCCCCATAGGGGAAAGAGATAAAACATTCAACCACTGAGACACTCCATAGGAGTGCTCAAATGGCCTCTTGATATAAAATAAGTGATACACCTGCTAAAAAAAACCACAAGTGTATCACTCCAATAAAAAGACAAAACAAACATATTAAAATATAAACGTTTAAAAAGACAAAACATGTTAAAATTGATAATACTTTAAAAAGACAAAACAACATGTTAAATTGTAATAAAACCGTTAAAAAGATCTCAATATGAGATATTATCCAAAAGAGACACTTTATAAAAGTGACTCAAATGGCATTAAAAAGATCCGCCTGCGTAAAAAAACGGAGTAAACAATAACTCCATCCGCGCTATCGCGTAATAAAAACGTAAAGGGCACCTTTAAAATAAAGAGCCAGCAGATAGGGGCTAGTTTGCGACACTCCACCAAAATGTGATGCAGAATAAGGGGAGTATCACAAAACTCACACACTGGAGGGGGATCCCCTCTTAGTAAAAAACTATGGGTCAATGAAGTAGCCCGACGCGGAGTCTCTCACGAGACCTCATCTCTTCTAGACTTTCGTATAGAAGAGGGCCACCGCGACACACCATCCCTGTGGCCGCAGCTTGTTCTGACAGGGGTGAGCCCCCCTGCCGTCCCAGGGGGGTAAGACCCCACGCCGAACAACCCTGAGGTCTAAAACATACCCCGACTGCCTCAGGGGGCGGGGCGGGCCCCTCCTTGGCCCCGGTCAGCCATTTTTCCTAAAAAGACCGGCGTGCCCGGGGTTTCGAAAAAGGCGAGCCGGGTGTTAAAAAATAAATTTTTAAAAATTTTGTTCGGAATCATCTGCACGAGGGTTTCCACGGAAGGAGTGGACAATGCCAACAGAGACTCGGAATACGGCGTGAGGCAGAAGGGTGACTATTGGACACAAAACACAACGATTTAAAAATGGCAATAATTCAGCTGTAAAAACACGGGTTTTTCATTAGGAAAAACCAAATTTTAAAAATTTGGGGATCCTTACACCAAAAAAACACACCCCACGGAGACTCCAGTTTAGAGCCATCAGTGTAGATGCCTCAAACCGTAAAAGCGAGGGAGGGGCTCATTAAAGTCCTCTCATTACAAATTTGGGTGGCCTTTGGGGAATTGGGCAAGATAAAAATGGCATTTCGGAGGGCGTATCTTCCCAGGGGGAAACTCAAAGGTGATGTGGGGTGCCTTTGGGGAAAATCACACACGTGTCGAAAACCCGAAGCATCCGGATCCAAGGGCCTTGTACACGCCTTTTGTTTCATCAAGCACGGTTAGGTGGTGAAACACGGGGCGGTAAGAAAATTTTTTGGCATGCAATGCAGTTTCGCCTAAGATGCCAGGAGGTAAGACAGGTAAGAAAGAGGGGGCTACCGGCTCGCACAGATGCTGGATGGATTTGGAACGAAAAGCCCCAGTAGCCTCGAATGCCAGCAAGGTGGACGTATCGAGCATTTTTACCCCGGGGTCTAGCGGAACCATTAAAAAAACTGCCGTAATCAGTTTTGATCTCCCCAAAGGGCCTATAGGGGCGCATCAAGGTTTCCCTTCAGCCCCCAAAAGACGCCCATCAAACTTTAAGAAAAATTAAAAAGCTTTAACCACCCGCTTTGGGGTCTTTGGTGTGGGGGATCCAAGTTATTTTAAAAAATCGAAAAAAACCCCGGGAACCTTACGGTCTCGGGACAGGTTTAAAAAAAACTTTTCTTTAAAAATTTTTGGGGGGGGGCGTTTTCCGCGAAATCTATAAAAGTGGACGCGTCGTCTTGGCCGCAGGAAACAAAACCTTTAGAGCTCCCCACAACCATAGTTTGTTTACAGCGAGTTTTTTTATCTGTCGTCACCCGTGGAACTTGATAAAACTGAAATAAATTGCGTATCATCAACAAAAGGCATAACAAACAGGTAACGACGTTGTCTACTGCTATTTTAGCAATAGCGAACAAGACAAAAAAGGATGCCCTGTGGGCCCCCATTTTTTAAATAAAAGCATCGGATAAAGGGTTTTTTCCCCTTCCCCGAAATTGTCATTTGAATAAAATAACTATAAAAAGGGGGTTCCCCGGAAACCCCCCAATTTAAAAAAGGTTTTTTTAAGATGCCTAAGCCTGGGGTATCGTACCCCTTTCTCCAACAAAGAAAACAGAAAAAGATGCTGTTTAGGAGAAAGGCGTCACGAACAGCAGTCTAAAGCGGACGGATGATCCCCGGGATCGTTACGGCGAAAACCAATAGAATTTGAAAGAAAATTTTGGGGATTCTAAACACCAATAAGTCGTTTATTTTCATTTTTCAATATTTTTGCAAAAACAGTAGTTAAGGGGCCTTTGGGTCTATAACTAGTTGGCTCATTTATCCTTGCCCTTTTTTAAAATTTTGGGATAAGGGTTGCTTGCCTAAAATTTGGGAATTGACGAGATTCCCAACACAATTGTAGAAATTAAGGGGGAACCCCCGCCCCCGGGGACGTTCGCAACATTTTGTATGGATATCACCGGGCCAGAAGTTGTATTGCCCCCCTGGGAAGGGCATAGGTAAGTTCCTCTTATAAAGGGGGGAGTTATAATCCTCCCCCCGTTTGGCTGAAATCAATGTAAGGCGCTCGATGCCCATTATCACCGCGAACTTTTTAGAGAGTTCCATGTTTAAAAATTAGCGGCGAACATCGAGCCCAATCTTGCGACCCCCAAGGGAGGAGAAAAGCAACCTTTTTAACTTGAGGGAAGGTATCTATTAAGGAAATTTTTTGACCACTTAATTTACTTATTTTGCCCCAAAACCTTAGTTGGGGGAGGGGTAATTTTTAAGGGTAGAAAAAACCCGTATCAAGAATCTTTCTGCTTTCCGAATAAACGGCGAGCTCGAGCAGGGAAAACCGAAGTTTCCAGATTTCAAAGTTGGAGTCGATGAAAAGGCGAAGGCCCCTTCGACGACAGACACAGCCAACCGACCCCTCGTTCCCCCAGGGAACAGGAGGGTACGGGATTTCGAGATTTAGGGATGGAAGCACTCGCCCCGCATGCCCGTCGAAGTAAAAGCCCGGCCTTAATATCGCTCAGGATGTTGGGGATTCCCCAAAATACAGCAGCTGCGGAATCTTCCCAGCAGCACGTTTTCCCCCCTTGGGGTTTCCCCGCGCTGTACGGGAGGATCTTAAGGTTAAACAAATGGGGATAATGACCTGCCACATAGGTCCGAGTGGACCCCCCAAAGGGAAGGGGCAGCGACCCCGGGACAAAATGTTGGGTTGAGGGCAGGGATACACCTTTAAAAGGGTGAGAAGTGTGTCTGGGCCCCCGGTGTTCATTAACCCCAGGTTTTCCGGGGAAAAGAATATCCTACCACCCTCCCACGTGGTCGTAATTTTGGCCCCCCACCCCAGGTTATGCGCATTAAAGCCCCCCAAGATAATTGGGGGGGGGAAGTTGTAAAAAAAGGGCCTCTGGGTCCTTTAGAACACGCTCCCGGTGGGGTAATGCCATATTTTTTTCCCAAAAGGGAGGGAGGACCTAAACCAATCATTTTGGAGATCAGAAACAAATTTAATATTTGGGATATTTTTTGCTTCTCGAATATCCCACACCTCCGTAGCCCAAATCAAAGAAAGGCTTGTCGGTACGATACACACGTACCCACAAAGAGGGGGTTTCTTTTGGGCGGAAGGTGGGTTCTGCAAACCAAAGGAAATGCAGGGAGAAATTTGTTGTTTAATTTATTATCGGCTAGAAACCCCTACAATTCCTTGTAGTGCTTTATCTTAGTTAATATAATTTTTGGTTACCCTCGCAATCCTTTCACACCCCTTAAATAAAAAAAATTGGTTTTGGGGGCCCCTTTTTGGGCCCTTTGCCTTTCCCAGTCTTCCTGGCCTCCCGCTTCAGGAGAGGCTTTGGTTTTTTTTGGAGGGGACTGGGTAGTCGGTCCTTGGCAAGGCTTTTTTAAAGGGCCTTCGACGTTTTTTTAATTTTATTTTATTTCGGCGGTCATCGCTGGTCCTTCTTCAAGGCGGGGGGGCGCCTTTACGGCCTCCCCTGTTTCGCCTCATCCGGGCTCTGGGGGCCCAGAGGCGAGAATGAGCGACTCAACATGGGCCCTCCAATTTATTTCCCAAGGGGGGCTGGGGGTTTCCCCCGTGAAAAGGCTCGGGGAGGGGGGGGGGGTTCCGGGGGCCCCCCCGGGGGGAACAGGTGGGGAAGAGATTTTGGGGGCAGTTGTGTCCTATCGAAAAATTTCGGGACACCTTGGTTGGCGCTTTTTTCCCAAATAGGGGAGTCTCGAGCAGAGACCAAGGGCACAGGTCGCGATGACGTCTTAGCGAGTTTAATGCCAAGGGAAATTGGACTTTAAATTTTTTGGTGAAATTGGCTGTATGATGTTTGGAATCCGGAGCCTGATAGATGCGTATTCCTTGCGTGCTGTGCATAGGGGAATCTTCTTTTCGGATTGAATCTCCAGATTTTTTTTTTTCCCCTTTCCCTTTTCAGCCACCCCCAGACCGGGCAGAGTGTGGCCCTTGCATTTTTATGCAGAACTTCGGAGACTACATGGTTTTCGTGACCTTTGTTCAAAACCCCAAGGGCGGCTTACCACGGCATCGAGTTGTATCCCCAAAATTCCTGACCTAACAGCGCCGGGGTTTGGGGAATGGCCGGACCCTGACCCGTGGAAGCCTGCTCGGACCTCCTTTGGAAGGGTGGTGTAGCAAAAGTTGGGATTTGTGTCGTTTTGTTTATCTTGTCCGTTTTTTTTGGTGCCAATACGGACACTTCGGTGACGGTTGGGGGAAGCTCCTCCAGTATTCCCCTGCTCACGCATCGGGGTTTATAGCAAATAACCACTCCCCTTTAAACTTGGGAACCGTGAGGGTTCACTTCACCGGTTTAAAGACGTATTGCTCAAGGTATTTTCCCAATTTCCATTATCTTTAGGACTGGATGTCGTTTTTTTTTGTCGTTCATTTTTGTGCCATCCCATTTTTTTAAATTGATACGTCCGCGTGCTACACCATTTTCACTCTTTCGAGGATAAATGGGCTTACTCGCTTTTACTTTGGTTTTTTCCCCTGCTCGGAATCACCCGAAAGCGGGGGCTGGGGCCCTCATCACTTACTGGCCTTTTCCATCGATGGGTGGACGGCTTACCCCTTTCCGCCCCTTTTCAATATTACGGGCCCCGTGAGAGGCCGGGGATGAGTTGCCGCAGGGTTTGGCAGTACGATGCCACGGGGACAATATTTTCGGCCTTTCCGTAATTGGGGGGAACCTACACATACTCGGATCAGACCCCGGGGATCCAAGTTTATACACCAATAGGGCCCCGTTAAGGGGCCGACAAGAGAGGGTCATACAACGCTAGACATGACAAACCCTTGATAGAGCATCGCCGAGACGAGGGTCGCAGCAAGTGGGTGTAGGAAAGTCCAATTTTCGTCCGGGCCCCCCAAACGCAAAAAATCTTTTCCCCAAAATGGGACCCGGGTTTTTTTCATCCCCCAAGGCCCTTTACTAAGGTATTGCAACCGGGGGCATTTCATTCGGGTCAAAGGGAGTGGTTTCCAATAATAAAAAGAGAAGACCGGGGTTTTTGCCAAGGCGTAACGGGAAAGGCCCAAAGGCCCCTGTGAGGATGAAAAGGTGGGGGAAAAGGGGAAAAAAGGGAAGGAAGATAAGCGAAAAGGGAAGAGTAAAAAAAAAGGGGAAGTAAGGAAGAAGAAAATGTGTGAAAGGAAAAATATAGGACAGGTTTGTCCCACCGAGGGACGTCCTACAGAAGCCCCCTTTTGTCGTTCTTTCACAAAACAGGTTAGCGGGACATTTTTAAACCCCGTCCCCCGGGGGGGGAAAATTTAAATTAATCCAAAATGGCGATGGTGAAATACGGGCCCATTGGGATTTTTAAATTTTGGAACCCCAAACCCCCGGGTTCCGTATTACCCACAAATTTACAACCCTTTAATAATTTTTGAAAAGAGTGGTAAAATGAAAAAAAAAAAATGAAAAAAAAATTTGAAAAAAGATACCTAACTAAGATAAGTAGATCTCTAATTTTTTAAGTTGTTTTGGTTAAAAAAACACTGTCTAAAGTAAGTTTTTTCAAGATTTTTAAAATTTTCAGATGCCCAAAACCCCTTAACAGGGCCAAAAAAAAACCCCCAAAAGACAAACTGGAGCCCGAAAAAAATGGCAGAGGCATGAGTTTGGTTTTAAAGGGGCTGAAAAGGGGGGGTGAAAAAGCGGCAAAATTTTTTGAGGGCCCCAAAATTTTACTTTGCGAACTCTCTTCTCTTTGCAAAAAGACATTTGTCCGGAGCAATTTTTGAAAACAAATTAGGGAGAAACCAAAATTTTTCCTGGAACATCGAAAAAGAGCTGGTGGAAAATTATTGTTGGGAAACCTATTTTAAGGGCTCACAAACTGGTTTGAGGGGGAAAGGGGTTTCGGCCGTTGTGAACAATATTCCAACCATTTTTTAAGAGGGGGGTTTTCGAAGGTCTTGGCAAAATCATTTTTTGAGATGCCAAAACAACTGTCTCTAAGAAACCACAGGAACGTCACACGCCCCCGAAGAAGGGTTTACCAAAAAGAGCTTCTGCCATTTTTTGACCCCCTAGAATCAGAACGGAAGCAAGTAAGAGGGACAGGATCGGAATGTTGACGAAAGGGGCTCAGTGTCGGCAGTCCAAAGGCCCCCAAGTTATGGGGTTTAAAGGGTACGACAATTGGGCTTTGATGCGGAAAACGGGGTCACTGGGAAAAATGATTTTTGCTAGAGTCTGGGGGACCTTTCCGCTTTATGATAATTTTTCCTCGGAAAAATATGTCCGACCAATTTATTTGGGTGGGTCCCCCAGGGGCATTGGTAGAGCCCTCCCTCAGGAGGGGTTAGGGTAATTTGTTCACACAATGGTTTGAACATTTCCTAGTTAACAAAACGTACCCAAAACATCGCCCGTTTTGCTTATTCTAATGGGCATTATTCCCCCCCCCACCAGGGAAATTTTGGGTGTAAAGATTTGCAAGGAAGGACCAGTTGCGATAATTTCTTTACCACCTCAAAAACACACAAACTACAACCCTTGAAAAACATTTTATGGGACCACTAAGCGTACTACAGCGGGCAATTCGTCAAACACCGATTAGAAAAAAAAAGTCTCACGCCTACGACTTGCAGGACTTTTTAGAAACTTCTACTACGTTTTACCAAAGGGTTTATATGCCCTAAGGCTTCGAGTCACGGGATTGGCCATTTAATAGACAGTTTTTTTCAGATCTGATTTTATTGCGCAAATCCTGTTGCATTGAGAATGCACCAACGATTAATGATGCCCAAACCCAGGGTCATTCAATCTCTGCACCCCCCAACGTCAAATTATCAACCTTTTACCAACAACCCTTCCGCCCGAAAGTTTCAGGGGGGCATCATTGTTTTTCCCAAGGGGTTTGTGCAAATCCGCAGCCCCAAAAAAAAAAGATCAAACAGAGGGGGGAACCGGGGTCTTCTAACTTGATTACGACCTCCCTCAAGACACGTTTTTGGGGGCGTCCGGCAAAAACTAAGATACAAAACCAACAAAAGGGGGGAAAGTTCGATTCGCGCGGGGGCGTGGAAGAGGAGCAACATCGATTTTTGTGCAAAAAATCAGCCTTCAACTTCGGTGTCAAAAAGCCCAAAAAGAGGCAAAACATCCAAGGCCCAAAACGACAACGCATCGCAGCGGTTTTTTTAAAGGATTATGACTCGATTTACAAATCCTCGTCTGTTGACTTTCCCTTTCGACTTGCCCAACGAGGAGACCCCCCTTTAAAAAAAAACACTACTTGTCTTTTTTTGGGTGGGTTTTTTGCGACGTCTTTTGGGGAGATTGGGGGCAATGCCTAAGTGCTCTATGTGGGCACACCCCAATTCGTTGATGTTGAAAAGGTCATTAATTTGTTATTTTTGTAAAAGTTTTTTCGCTATCATTTCTCTTTTTATTTTAAAGCATTTTTTTTTTAAAACAAATTGGAGAAATATTTTGAATTAATTAAACTTTTTTTGTACTTTAATATTTGTTTTTTTAAAAAATAAAGCAAATTTTTTAAAACATACATAATTCCTATTACCCCCGGCTTCCCAAAGTTTTTTTGACTTTTTTTTACAAAGCCCTTTAAAAAAAAATATTTTATTTTGCAGCGAAAAAAACCCAAAAGGAACATTTGTTTTAAAATTTTTCCTATACTTTTGCAAAAAAAATGTGGGGGTGCATGATACCTTGTTTACAATTTTACAAATGAAACTGAGGTTCCATAAGCCCTTCTCCTCTTGCTTTTAAACCCGAATAGGGAGTAAAAAAAAACTCTTTAACATTATTATATATTGACGTAGAAATTTTTCTTATGAAATTTTGGATTGTATATTTGGCACCGGCAAATTTAATTTTTTTCCCCAAGGAAGTTTTTATGTTAGGGTTTTGTTTTACTGTTCAATTTATATTTTTTATCTAATACCTAAAAAAAAACAGAACCAATAAACCCTTTATCAACACTCAGGGGGGAACAAATATTATTTTTTTTTAATTACACTTTTATTGTATTTTTATCGGTTTTTTGGGGGTAAATAAGATTAAAATATTGTTTTGGGGTGAGACGGGGGAAAATTTTCCTATATTTATCCCGGGGAAATTTGCAAAAAAAGGAAATTTTCAAATTTTTTTTTCGTGAATTATTTCAACTGATTTTTTGGTAAAAATAAAATGTGATAATTAGTGGTAGTGATAGTAGTAGTATTAGAAGAAACACCAGCTTCGGTGCCGCAAGGTCTAAACGCGCTACTTGCACAATACACAGGATGACCAGGAGAACTGTATTTGATCCCGATCGAGTGCAATGATCATGGTTTTCCCACTCACTCCACACCATTGTGGGTCCAATTCCTCTAAATTCAACCTTACTCATACCTAACACATTAGTGCAATTAGTACAAAAGCATATAACCCGAACTGTGATAAATAAAAAGTACCTGGTGGTCTAGGGGTAAGGTGTCAGACCTCAGTGCTGGGCGGCCGGGGTTCAATCCTCGGTCCCGGCACAGATTTATCTGATTACCAAACCCTTCCTTCACCTGTGACAAGACGTGTATTAATCAAAACCCTTGTGAATGTGTAGAATGCCAGGCCTCCACGGTGGTTCGGATTCCACGTTAAACTTTTAGGTCCTCCATTTCATCTCGCAATCACCCTACCATTACACATTAGCGTAAGTGGTATAACCCGAACGGGTAGAAAGACGCGATGCTAATAATAATGTAGTAAAGCAACAAATTAGTGCGAGCCTTTGTAGATCCACTATGTTCATAAATCATACTTCAATTTTTTTGTCATCAATAATTTAAATCAAAATAATTTTAAGGCTGGTTCGACATTTGTCTCCCCCCTTTCCCTCCCCTTTTCTAGTAGCCCAATCGTTTCTTAACATACTATATTTTGAAGTATTATAGTTCTAAGTGTCACCTCTATAATTTAACTCCACCACCACAAATACCACTGCAAAACATTTTACAGTTCAACATTTTCATCTCTAAGTGCCACGCACAAGTTATTCACCGTAATTAGAGCCCATCAGAGACCAAAGTTGCCGCCCCCGAGTTAAGCAAAGGTAGCACGTGATCCAGACGCAGGGTGGTGAAAATCATTTAAAGTAGAGACCAAAATAAGATGTGAAATAAAAAAGTCTTGCTCTCTCGGCTATACGCGTATGTAATAACTACGCTAATGCGTTAGGAAGTGTACACGCATTTACATGAAGGGAGAGTGGAGAACTATTTAGTAAAAACTCACTCAGTTGACCTGTCCATGATTAAAACTCCAATTTCCCCCAAAATCGGCAGTCTAATTTATTGCGAGAGTGACGCCATAGCCTATGCGACCACTAAAATTGTTTATGTGTGTATATATATATATATAATACAGTTTAAAATGGCTATGCACTACAGGAAATAATTAAGCTATAATTCTGTATAACAATTGTGAAATTAAATAATATTCAATATAAAAAGGTTTTCCCAAACTATTATGAACACACTGTACTAGACACTACACATTAAATAAGATTAGTTTTTTAGATGAACAAAGCTAATTGAGGTGTTGTGTTTGGCATTCTTCTTTAAACAGTTTTTAAAAATAAATCTCTGTAGATTCTTGGTAAGATTTTTCTTTCTTTCAATTCTAGTATTTGCCTGGTGTGTTCAAACTATAGGTGGATTCCCAGACATTCACAAGTGAATTTGATTTTTTTAAACACTTGTTACTTTCTCGCTTCCTTACAGGAAGGGATGTGAAAAAAGTATCGATACTAGAAATTTTACTGATATTAGTACTCACACTCGGGTTTATGGATTGGTTAAAAAAAAAAAATACTTTTTTTTTTTTTTCTTCACCAGGGGCCCCTGCTGAGAAAAAAATGTTTTTTAAGGTGGTTTTTTAGAGGAAAAAAACAAATGACACTATTTTCAATAATCACTCTTTTCCCCTCCCTTGAAAAGCGGGAAAAAAACCCCAGCTTTTCGGGGCCAAATGCAAGAATTGACTAAGTGGATCCCAAAAGTTTTACACTACCGGGGGGTTTTGCTTGTGTCTCATAGGTGTGGGGACCACACTATAGGGCACCCTACACAATCGTAATACTGTCAGTATTAAAAAAATAGTGACCGGTAGGGTTAAAATACTGAGGAAGATGAAAGTACTAAATGAATATCAAGATTTCTTGAAGAAAAGGCCTTTTATTATCGCCTAGTGGGGGGGGATAATTACATTTTTTTCCCGGCGGCAAAGAGCTTGCCATCATATTATGTCAGTTATCGAATAATTTATTAGTAAAAGCACAAAAGATTGGGGGAGGATTCGGGGGGGAAGGCGTTACTCTCTGAAACGATGAAAAAGACGTGAATTAAAAAGAAACACTGTTTTTTAGGTGGTAAATTTCCAAAGTTCAGGGCCCGTAAATTATTACAAAACTTCATAGAATTAAAAGAAACACCCGGGAACTTGGGACACTGGTTCTCGTCTTGTTTTATATGAAAAAAAAACCGCAATTCGGGGCCTAAAAAAAAATTTTTTTAGAGTGAAAATCAAAATATTAATGGGATCTCCCAAAGGGAAATTTTTAAAGGAAAAAGTTAAAAACTTTGAGATCCAGCTATCGCAAAAAAAAAAAAAAGCTTTAAACCCGTCTGGAGTGGTTTTTTCCGGGGAGTTTTTGGGCAACACCTTTTTGGGGGTATTCAACCCCCTAAAATTTCCCTTGGCTCGCGTAAAGCCAGCAAATTTGTAACCACCAGAGGTTGCCAAAAGGGAGGTAAGCTAGTTTTAGAAATTTTAAACCTGATTTGTTGGTTTCCCCGATTTCCCCAAAAAATTTTGGGGGTTTCGTTTCAAAAAAAATTTTGCAAATCTGAACCCACCATGACTTCTTTTTGGGAAAAACGAAAAAAAATATTTAATTTTGTTAATTTTCTTGGGGGGGTTTTTTTATGTGGGCTTTTTAAAGGCCTTTTTTTTTTGTTTGAATCCTACATTCCAGTGAATGAAATTGGCCCGGCCTGACCCTTTTAAGAACGCTTTATTGGGGCCAAAGGGGGGTCCCCTTAAACCACAAACACCAAAGGGGTCCCCAAACCCAAAAAAACCCAAGGGCACATCGTCAAGCTCAAATGTAGGCCTACCTTCACAAAACACCCCGGCTAAAAAAGGAAAAAAAAGAAAAACAAGGCCCCCCCCCAAACCCCCCAAAAAAAATGAGTACTCGGGCCTCGCGTGTAAGTATTTGGCGAATTCATAAAAAGAAAGAAATGTCAAAGATGTTAAACCTAGGCGGCGTTTGTTCGCAAGAAGGAAATTTTAATTGTTTTTTTCAAAGTTTAAATTTAGGAAGTTACCTAAGGTCTCAGTAAAAATAAATAAAAATTTTTCAATTAAAAAGTCCTAAAAAATTTTTTTTCGTTTACTTCAGATCAAACAAATTTTTCCCATTTAAAATTCTTTCCCCTAAAAAAACCCACACCCTTTTTTATCATAAACCAGCAAAAAAAGAGCCACTAAAACTGTCACCCTAATTTTATTTAAAAACCCAGTTAAATAAATGTCACCCTCTAAGGGAAGAGCAAAATTTTTAAAAGCCTTTTTTTTTCTTATCCCACAAAATAATACTTTTTTGAAATTTTGTAATGTAAAAAAAAAATCATGTTTAAAAAAACCTTTAATATAAATTTTAAAAAATTTAAAAATTAAAAATTTTGTTTTAAATCTTGTTAAATATTTTAAAACCCATTAATTTTATTTATTCGTCAATCATTTAGTAGTTTTTCAAAACTTTTATTATTTTTCCATGTTTCCAGGGCTGCATAGCTGTATAGTTAAAAAAATTTTGCGGGGAAAGGGGCCGGTTTTGGGCCCGGGGGCCGAGAGTTTGGAAACCTGATTTTAAAAATATTAATTTGTTCAAGGAGTAATTTGAGAGTAAAAACGCGAAATAATGGATTGTTTAGAAAAAAAAACACAGAAATATAAAATAAATGAAAACAATTTTTTTTAAAAACCCTTATTTACAAACAAAGCATACAAATTAATTTACTTTCCCTCCCAAAACTTTATTGTTTTTTTTATATATATTTTTTTTATTATTTTTTTTTATTTATTTAAAAAACCCCTTTCACTGAAAATTTTTTTCCCATTTTCCCTTAAATTGCTTAAGGGCTGGCAAAAGTGTGCCCGGGTTTTTTGTTTAGCGTTGTTTAAACTGTTTTATGGGACGCCCTTTGGGAAAAGGGGTAACAAGTGCAGGGCACTTTTCGGGTCACTCTAAAAAGGGGGAAAGTATGTTTTGGGAACTTTTCTTAAAAAACAAAATTTGTAAAAAACAACAACCCAACGTAAATTATGGTACTTTTTCGGGCTCTGGGACATTTGGATTCGGGAATTTCCCCAAAACCCTTTAGTTGCCGGGATCCCAAAAGATTTTACCCCCAAAAACTACTCTAGCCGAGATAAGCGTTTTTTTATATGCTCGCTTTTCATTGGAAAAGGGTAATTTCAATGAAAGGTTCATTTAAACTTTCCTAGTGTTTCGGAAATCGGTGAAGGATCTAGAAGTTTTAGAGCAAATTTTGTTCCCTAACAAGTTCCCCAAATTTGGAATAAAAGAGTACTCCCCATCAATTTTCCGCCCGTTTATTCCGGAAATCCACCATGAAAACTTCTTGTTGGGTCCACCAAGCAAATTAGTAAAAAATTTTGTGAAACCCTGTTAGTTGTAGTACACAAAAGCCTGAGTTTTTTGGGGTTTTTTTTAGGGAAAAATTTTTTTCCCGTTATTGTTTTCCCACCCCCTTTCCAAAATTGGGGTTTCTTTTAAAAAATTTAAATTTTTTTAAATTATTTTTGTGGTTTTAAAGGCCCATCGCCCACATCTAGGTTATTGGGGCCCTTAAAAAATATTAAAAACAAAAAAAATCCCCATAGGGAGAAAAATTTTAAAACTTTTCACCCCCCTGAGCATTCATAGGATGCCCAAATGGACTTTTGGGTAAAAAATTAAGGGATAAAAACCTGCTAAAAAAAAAAAAACCCACAAGTGTATATTTCCAAAAAAAAGAAAAAAACATTATTATTATTTTTTAAGTTTAGGGGGCCCAACCCGACACAATGGGGTCTTTTGGGGGCCTTGCTTTATTTTTACATTTAAAATCCCCCATGGGAGAGAGACAAATTTTTCCCTGTTTATAAAAAAAAAAAGGTTTTGGGAAGAGACAATAAAAAAAAAACAAAAAAAAAAGGAATGGTTCTCAAATTAAAAAAAAAAAACATTTGAGGAAAACTCCATGGAGTACTAAAAGGGGGCTCAAATACAATTGAGTAAAAAAACCTGCTAAAAAACCCCACAGGTGTACCCACTCTAATAAAAAAACAAAAAAAAACCCCATATTAAAAAAATTTATATTATTTAAAAAAAGACAAAACAAAACATTTTTAAAAATAACCATTTATTTAAAGTTTTTTTTAAAATTTGGAAAAAAAAGAAAAAAAAAAACAAAAATTAAAGTTTTTAACAGAATTTTTAAAAAAGGGGTTCTAAATTATGAGAAAAAAATCCAGTTGACCCCCCTTTTATAAAAGTGACTCAAATGGATTAAAAAGATTCGCCTGGCGTATAAAAGGGAAAGTAAACAAAAAAACCCCTTCGGGGGGGGCGCTGTCGCGTAATAAAAAAGGAAGGCATTTTAAAAAATAAAGGGGCCGGGCGAATAGGGGCTTTACCGCGACACTCCACCAAAAAGGGGTTTGCACACAAAGGGGAGCATCCCCAAAGTTTCACAATGGAGGTGGATCCCCTCTCAGAAAAAAAAACTTTGGGTCAATAAAGTATCCCCCCGACGCGGAGTCCTCACGAAAAACCTCCTTCTTTAAACTTTCGTATAGAAGGGGGCCACCGCGAAAAACCCCGTCCCTGAGGGGCCCGGCAGTTGTTCGGGCCCGGGGTCGGACCCACTGCTCGTGCCGGGGGCGAAAACACTCCACCCCCGAACAAAACCCCTTTAGTTTCTAAAAACATGACACCCAAACTCGCCCCGGAAACAGGCGTGCTGCCTCCTTGGCTCCCTTTGGTCCGCTATTTTCTTTTCCCCTGGAAGCCCCTTTTGGACCAGGAATCCAGCAAAAGGCGACCGGGTGATTAATGAAAAATTTTAAAAATTTGCTCATTTAAAATTTCCGCACGGGGGAAAATTCCAGGAGAGGGAAAGAAAAATGCCAACAGAGCCTAAAGGAATCCGGGGAAATTTTGGAAAAAAAACAGAAGGGTGACAAACTTGGGTAAAAAAAAACCAAAAGTTTTAAAAAATTTTGGCAAAAAATTTCCGGGCCGTAAAAACACGGGTTTTTTCTTTGGGTAAACCCAAAATTTTAAAAAAATTGGTTTTCCCCCCAAAATTTAAAAGCAATCCCAGGGAAGGCCCCCAAAAATTTAGAGCCGTCAGTGTAGATGCGCTCGAATCCCGGGGAAAACGAGTGGGAGGGGGAGCTCATTAAAGGCCCTCTCATATAAAAAGGGTTTGGGGTGGTCGCTTTGGGGAATTGGGCAAGATCAAAATGGTTTTGGAGGGCGTTCTTCGGGAAAAAAATCGACCGGGGGAATTGGGGAAAGCCTTTGAAAAACACCCCAAACACGTGTCGAAAAACCGATGGGTTCCCGGACCCCAAACCCGGGGCCTTGCCCCTACCCCCTTTTTGGTTTTTATACAAAAACCCTTTAAGGGGGAAAAAAACACGGGACGATGGGGAAAAAAAAATGCTGCCCCATGCAATAATTTTTGGGAAACGTAAGAGGGAAAGAAAAAGGGACCGCCGGTAAAAAATAGAGGGGCTCCCCGGGGGGGTTTCGGCCAGTTTGCGGGACGACTGGACTGGTACGAAAGACACCCGAAAAAGCCGGGTCAAATTTTGCCAGCGGGTGGAAAACAAACTAAATTTTTAAAAACCGCCCGAGGGTCTACTGAGCCCAAAAAACAAAGCTCCCGAAAATCTAGTTTAGATCGACCGGGGCCCCTATACAGGCCACCCAAGGTTTCCCTATAGCCCCCCAAAGGAGGGGCCCTAACAATTTAAGAAATTAAAACCCTTTTACAACCTCGTTTTCCCGGTTTTTGATGGGGGGACCAAGTTATTTTAAAAATCGAATAAAATTTCCCGGGGAAACCTTACTTCGGAAACCCGGGTTTAAAACAACGTTGTTCTTTTTAAAAATTTTGGGGGGCGGGCCCTGTTTTCCCCCCGTAATCTTTTGGAAGGGACGACAGTCGTTTTTCCCGCAGAGAAACAAAGCCTTTTAACGGGTGCCCAAACCCATAGATTTTTTTAAAAGGGTTTTGGTATCTGTCGTTCAGCCCTGTGGGGGGACTGATAAATGCAAAAAATTTGGGCGTAGTCCCCCAAAAAAAGCATGAACAACAGGGGGACCCGCGGGTTTGTCCACAATACTATTTACCCCGAATGCGAACAAAACTTTACAGCCCCGGAATACACCCTGGGGCCCCCCTTTTTCCCTTGAATAAATCATCAAAGGTGTTATTTCAACCTTCCCCGGGAAGTGTCTTTTCCGCCCATAAAATTAGATATAAAAGAAGGAAGGTTTCCTCAAACCCCCCCTTTTTAAAAAAAAAGTTTTTTAAAAAAAGGGCCCGTACCCCCAGGGGGTTATCGTACGCTTTCTCCAGATCGAAGAAGACAGCCAGAAGATGCTGTTATGGAAAAAAAAGCGTCAAAAATACCCGTCTCTAGACGACAAGGGATCCCCCGTGGATGGGTTTTGGGCGAAAAAACCACATTGAAAAATTAGATAGTAGATTGGGGGTTTTTAAATTTACCAAATAAGTCGTTTAAAAATTTATTTTTTCCAATATTTTACACACACAACTGGGTTAAAAAGTTTATCGGTCTATAGCTTTTTGGGTTTTCCAAAATTTATCCTTCCCAAATTTTTTTATAAAAGGAAACGGTTGCTTGCCTCCATAGGGGAGGGAAACTGTTGAGTTTCCCCAAACACTTTTTGTAGAGGTCAAAAAGAAATGCCTGCCCGGAAGGGGGCAGTGACGCAACTTTTCGTTTTAAATTTCGTCTGGACCAAGGCTGTGTTTGCCGGCCGGGGAAAAGGGCGTAGGTCTTTTATTTTTTGGAAAAGGGGGGATTTATAATCCTCCCCCCCACTTGGGGCCCAAATTTCAATAGATGGCGCTCATTTTCCCTTTTTTTTATAAAACTGCAAACCCTTTTCCTTTTGGGTGAAAGGTTTCGCATTTTCTGGGAAAAAAGGCGGGTACATCGGGGCCCCAAGGGGTTGGGGGGGAGACACGGGGAAACCCGTTAGAAAATGGGGGCGGGGTTTAAAATTTTTTTGTTGGGGGAATTTTTTTGGCTTTTAACGAAAATTTTAAACCGGATTTTATCCCAAAAAACCTTTGTTTGTGGGGGGGGTTTGGAAATTTTTGGGTAAGGGGGTTTGAAAAATTAAATTTTTTTTTTCCCCTTACCCCTCCCCTTCCGAAATGAAGGGGGGCGGGGGTTTTTTCGGGGCACTTTTGGAATCCGGAATTTGCTCCAGGAATTTTTCCGGGGGAGAAAAGGCCCCCGGGCGGTGAAAAAAGGGACTAGGGCCCTTCGGCGGGGCCAGAAATAGCCAAAACCGGGAAACACTCCCTTTTGGGGCCTCCACCAGCGAAGGGACGGTGGCGGGGGTTTGGGCCCGGGTTTTTTAGGGATGGGGGCCCCCTTCGCCGCCGCGATAAACCGTCGAAGAAAAATACCCGGTTTTTTACTCGACGTCAGGAAAAGGGGGGTTTCCGGGGAAAAACGGCGAGTCGGGGAAATTTTTTTCCCAAGTGGGGCACGTTTAAGAACCCATTGGGGAACCGTGCTGTACGGGGGAAAAATTTTGGGAAATTTGTAAAAGGGAAAAGGGGGAAAGTGATCGCGGGCCCATGGGGTCCGGGGTGAACCTCCCAAAGGAGGGAGCACAATCCCGGGGCTACATAGGGTAGGTCGATAGCAGAGGATAACCAAAAGGGGGGAGAATTGTGCCCTGGGCCCCGGTTTGTTCTTTTAACCCCGGGTTTTTCCCGAGACGAAATATCCTCCCCCACCCTTTCCCCGGGTGTCTGTAAAATTAGACCCCCACACCGGGTTTGCGCGTTAAAGTCCCCCAAGATGATATAGGGGGGGGGAAATTTTGTATAAAGGGACCTCTAAGCCCTTTGGAAACCCGTTCCCCTGGGGGGAAAGGAAAATGCACCATACGGTTCCCCTCCATGGGAAGGGGGGGGTTTTACAGAAATTCACTTGGAGATCAGAGACAAAATTTAAAAACTTATAAAATTTATGTTGCAACGTGCAAATATAGCCCCCCCCTCCGCTAGCCCGATCAAAGAGTGGTTTTGTGGTACGATATACATCAAACCCACGAAGCTTGGGTTGTCTTTGGGGGGAAAATGGGTTTCCTGAAAAAACAAGATGGGGGGGATGCAGGGAAGAAATTGTAGTTTAATTTCCTCTACACGAGATAGAAACCCCTAAAATTTCCATTGCAGAAGCGACATTATTTATTAATATTTTTTTTTTAAATTTTAATTACCCCTAAACAACCCTTTTAACACTATTTTTTAAAAAATAAAAATTTATTGGGGGACTTTTTTAGGTCCTTTTGTTTTTTCCCAAATCTCTTTTGGGGCCCTCCCCCTTCAGGAGAGGTTTTGGGTTTTGTCCGGGGTAGGACGGGGTTTGGGAACCCCTTACGCGAAAGATTTGGTCAAAACCCTTCGACGCTTTTTTTTAAAAATAATTTTTTCGGGGGTTTCCCTTGCGGGTTCCCTTACTAAAGGGGCACCGGGGGGAACTCGCCTTTGCGCCCTTTAACCTTCCCAAACCACCACCCCGGGACCGGGGGGGTTTTCCGAGGGGGGGTTGAGCGGCTCGACAAGGGTCGCACATGGTTTTGGCCCCCCGAGGGGGCTGGGGGGCTTTCCCCACGTTTTGGGGCCCGGGGGGGCCCCTCGGGGGGGCTCGGGGGAGGCCCACAGGAAGGGGCCGGGGGGGTTCCCCCAAAGGGGGGCCCCCGAGGGGCCATCCCGGGGGGGCCCCCCTGGGGGGGGTAAAGGGGGGGGGGCGTTCCCGGCGGGGGGTTTGTCCCCCCTTTTATAATTTTGGCCCCCCCAAAGTTGGTGCTGGTTGTTTTTTAGGGGCTCGAGTAAGACGAGGGGGCACGGGTTTCGTGTAGTCGTTTTGGCAATTTTAACTCCCAAAATGGCAAGTTGGGGAAATTTTAGTTTTTTTTTACAACCCTGACTATAAATGTTAAAATACCGGAGCTTGACGGGATATATTTTCCCCTCTTCGCTTTCCGAATAAACGGGGGGCTCAAAGCACTAAAACCCGGAATGATTCCATATTCCCCAAAGTAGGACGCGTTATAAAAGATACGGGGGGCTCTTCGCGGTTAGAAAATTGCCCCCGGGCACTCCTCGTTCCCCCAGGGAAACAGGACGGTGGCGGGGGTTTTTGGGCGAGGATTTTAGGATGGATGCCCTGGGCCGCCGTTAGGCCCGTCGAAAAATTGCCCGGGCCTTAACATGGGAGGGCGGGAAAAAGGGGGTTTCGTCTAAGGCGAGCTCGGGGAATTTATCCCAGTTGCACTTTTTAAGAACCCATTGGGGAAACCCGTGCTGTACTGAGAGGATCTTGGTTTTTTGGGAAGAGCGAATTGGGAAAGTGATCGCTGCCACAAGGTCCGAGTGAACCCCCCAAAGGGAAAGGGAAAGCACAATCCCGGGGTTTTCATAGGCTAGGCCCGATGGAAAGGGGAAAATACACCTTTAAAGGTGGAAAATGTGGGGGTCTGGGGCCCCGGTGTTCATTAACACCGGTTTTCCCCGGAGGACAAAAATTTACCTCAACCATCCCCCCGCGGGCGTCTGTAAAATTAGACCCCCACACCGGGTTTATGCGCTTTTTAAATTTCCCCCAAGATGATATAGGGGGGGGAAGTTTTTAAAAAGGGGAGGGCCTTTAGTGCCCCTTTTGGGGAAACCCGTTCACCTGACGGGAGGAAGATGCAGCATACGGTTACCCCAAAAGGAAGGGGGGACTCTGAAGCGATCACTTGGAGATCAAAAACGATATTAATTTTCCCTTATGATATAAAAGTACTTCGTGCAAAATAAGCCCCACCCCCGCTAGCCCGATCAAAAAAGGCTTGTCGGAAACGATACACACCCGTACCCCGAACCCATCGGGATTTTCAGTTGGGCGAAATTTGGGGTTTTCCTGCAAACACAAGAGGGAAAGGATGCGGGGAAAAAAATTATTATTTTTGATTTCCTCTAAAACGGTTTAAAAAACCCCTAAAATTTCCTTTGTAGTAGCGACATAATTTTATTGTATGAAATTTATTTAATCCTCGCAACCCAATTTCATTTACCTTTTAAAGAAAAAAAAATTTGTTAAAACCCCTTTTTTGGGCCCCTTTTGCCTTTTTCCCAGTTTTCCCCTGTACTTCTCGCTTCAGGGAAGGTTTGGGTTTTTTTTGGAGGGGACTGGGTATCGGATCCTTGTTCGAAGGGTTTTAAAGGGCCCTTCGCCCGCTTTTTTAATAAAAAAATTTTTCGGCGGTCCTCGCTGGTCCTTCTTCAAGGCACCAGGGGACTCCCCTTTTAGCGGCCTCATTTGTTCCGAAAAACTCGTCCCCACCCCCGGGAACCCAAAGAGGGGGGTTTGTGAGAGGCTCAAAAAGGGGGCCCCCCTTTTTTTTAAAGCCCCGAGGGGGGGCCCCGGGGGTTTTCCCCCCGGGGTTGGGCTGGGGGGGTTTTCCCCCGAGGCGGGGCTCGGGGGATTTCCCTAGAGGGGGGTCTCTTGGGTTTGGTAAAAGGGGGGGGGGGAAACGACTTAGGTGGTAGTTGTCCCCCTTTTCGAAAATTTCGGGGGACCCCTTTGGGTTGGCACTTTTTTAAATTTAAGGATGTCTCAGCAGAGACCAATGGCACAGGTCCATGACGTTTTTACGAGAAAACTGCGAAATTTGGCAATTGGGACAGAAAAAATTTTTGGCTGACAACGGGCTGTATGTGTTTGGAATCCCGGAGCCGACTAGATGCTTTATTCCTTGGTCCCCCGGGCATTTTGAGATTTTTTTTTGGGGGATTGAATCCCCAGGACTTTTTTTTTCTACCATTTTTCGGCCCAAGGCCCGGGGGACCAGGCATTTTTGGGGACCCTTACTTTTAAAACGCAAAATTTTAGGAACTCACCCTTTTTATCGTGAGCCCCCCCTGTCCGCAATCCGAAAAGGGGTTGGTTTCCACGGCATCGAAAGCTTCGTATCCCCAAATTCCTGGAAATAAAAACAGCGCCGGGGGGTTAGGGACATAGGGGCCGGACCCTGACACGGGGAAACCCGCTCGGACCCCCTTTTGGGAAAGGGGTTTTGGGAGTCGAAAAGGAAAGGGATTTAAGTGTCAGTTTTTTTCCCTCACTGCCGTTCTTTTTCACTACTATGCGATTACTTCAGTGACATTCGGAGGGGCTAGCTCCTCACATTTTTCCCTAAATTTGCTCACGCAGTCGAGGTCATAGCAAGGCCCACCCCCCTTGAAAAACATTGGGGGGAACCCTGTGGGGCTCCACCTTCCCCAGTTATACGAACGTTTTGCCTAAAAGGGTTTTTTTTTTAAGACAGTTTGTTCCTGTTTGGGGAGGGCGGAAGTTGCCCTGAATGAGAATGGTCCCGTCAGGGGAAAATTTTTCTTATAGACACACTTGCCTTGGTTTGCACCATTTATCGCTCTTTCGGGGAAAAAATTGGGCCCCACCGTTTCATGTTTCCCCTTTCGTCCACTCGAGACTTTTTCCGGAAGGGGGGCGGGGGCCTCCCCAAACCTCCTGGATTTCTTCTAATTGAGGCTAGACGGGCCTTACCCTTTTTCCCCCCGGGCCTTTTATCGATATTAGGCCCTGTGGGGGCCGGGCAGTGAGTTGCCAGCAGGGTTTGCAGAAAATACGGTGCCTGCGGCGAAAAAATTTATCGGCCACCCAAAAATTTGGGGGAACAACCTAAAACAGAACTGGGATCGTAGACCAGGGTGATCAATTTGGGTTTAACCACATATGGCCCTTTTAAACTGCCCCCGACGAGAGGCTTTTATACGACGCTAGACATAAAACCCTTTCGCATAGACCCAATCCCCGAGACAGGGGGCCCGTCGCAGCAAGGGGGTTTGTAGGAAAAGTCCCCTTTTTAGGGCCCGGGGCCCTCATAAAACGCAACCTTTTTTTTTCCCCAAAAAGTGGGGTACCCGGTTTTTGTCACCCCAAAGGCCCTTCTAAAAGGGTTTTTGAAAACCGGGGCGAAACTTTTCATTTGGGAGCTCAAGGCAGGGGTATCCAATAAAAAAACAGAGAAGAGCCGAGTTATTTTGCCAAGGTCGTCAAGGGAAAAGGGGAAAAGGGCCCTCTGTGCAGGATGAACGGTTGGGGGAAAGGAAAAGAAAAAGGAAAGGATGATATACAAAGGGGGGAAGAAGGGGAAAAAAAGGGGTAAAGTGAAGGTAGAAGAAAAAAATGTAAAAGGGAAAAAGAATAGGTTGGGTTTTTTCCCCACGAGGAAACTTTCCTACAAAAGCCCCCCCTTTTAGTCGCCTCTTACAACAACGGGGGTTTTACCGGGGGACTTTAAAAAAAACCCCGTCCCCAGGGGGGCACTCCGTTAAAAAAACAAAACAAAAAAATTTTAAAATATAACACGTTAAAATGACAAAAAACATTTAAAATTTTTAAAAAACGTTAAAAAAGCCCAAAAAAAAACATTTTTTAAATTGTAATAAAACTGTAAAAAAGATTTCAATATGAGATAATATCCATATGAACACTTTATAAAAGTGGCCTCAAAGGGTTTTTAAAAAAGATCCGCCCTGGCTTTAAAAAAAAGGGATTTAAACAAAAAAAACCCATCCGCGCCTTCGGAATTTAAAAAACTAATTTAATTTTAAAAAAATTAAGAGCCAACGGATAGGGCTATTTTGGGCGACACCCCAAAAAAAACCAAAAATGTGATGCACACAAAGGGGAGTACCCCACAAAACTACCACTAGAGGTGGTCCCCTCTCAGAAAAAAAACTATGGGTCAATGAAGTATCCCCCAAACCCGGGAGTCTCTCACGATGACCTCCTCTCTTTTTTAAAAAATTTTCGTATAGAAGGGGGGCCATCGCGACACCCCGTCCCTGATGGACCGCAGTTGAAATGAGCGGGGGCCGAGACCCACTGGAGTTTGGGTGGGGGTTTCTTCAAATCAGGACTGGGGGTTGGGAATGAAACTAGACTATTTAAAAAAACCCCTAGAAAAAAATTTAACCTATGTGTTGTGAAAAATTTCTTGAAGAAGAAAGACCCAAAGCAAAAAGGAAAAGTAAAAAAAATTTATTTTAAATTTTTTAAAAAATTGCTGCCCTTTGGGTTTGTCTAAGTCCCGAAAGAAAAAAAAGTTTTTAGCTTTATGGACAATTATTTGATACTGAGCGGGGGTCTCTAATTCAAATTAATGTTGAAAAAATAGTTTTTTGGGAAAGGGTTTAAAGGGTTTTTTGTCATATTTATGTAATTTTTAAAAAATTTAAAAATAAAAACTACTCAGTGGGTGGGGGCGTAGGGGGGCAAGAAATGTAAGGGGTCTTGAGTCGGACGGGGGAAAGGGAAACCCCAACAACAATGGAAAAAAACTTTTTTTCAAAGAAACACCACCCCCCGGAAAAAAGAAAACCTTCTACAGGTCTATCGGAAGCAGGGCCTACCACCGCCAGCCCAAAAACTATTACAAGATTGGGTGGCTACTTAAGCGGAATGGGAGGTACCTGATTGGAAGAATTTCCCGAGGAGTCGTGGTGGGAACGAAAAGACGGGGAAAACCCCGAGGAAACCCACGGATGGAGTCCCAACCTGGAACGACATTATTTTCTTCGGAAACACCAACCCCAAAGGAAAACGCGAGGAAATAAATTTGGAAAGGAAGAAAACTTTGGAAATTGGCAGCTTACTCCCAAACCCCGGGCGGGGGAATTTCGGGATTCACAAAACAGGACTTCCAAACCAAGGCCAATTTACTTCCTTAACATTTTTTTTTTGTTTAAACACCCAGGGCAAAACTTTTTCAATGAAAAATTTGTTTTTAAATTACTATTACTACCCACTGATTTTAAACTCCCCTTTCGGGCTTACCACTTACGCTAATGTGTTAGGGTAGGGTGATTGGGAGAAAAAAGGGGCCCTTCATTTAACGGGGGACCCCAAAACCCAGGGGTTGGGGGCCTTGGCATTTTTACACATTCCCCCAAGGGTTGTGATTAATACCCCCGTCTTGTCGAAGAAAGGGAAAGGGGTTTTGGTAATCAAAAAAAATTCAGTGCCGGGCCCAAAGGATTAAACCCCGGACCCCATCACGGGAACTGACACCTTTACCTTAGCCCACCAGGTCACCCAAATTTAAAAACAAAGTTTTAATTTAATTTTTACTAGTGTTTGAGAAATCTAAAAAGGTTTTTTTGAAAATTTTTTTGGTCCCTTTAAATACGTTTTTTTTGGTTTAGAAAAAGTTTTACCTACAGGGGAAAAAGAAATTTCTGAGCCTGCGGGCTTAGGTTAAACAAAAAATGCGGGGGGGAAAAAATTTTTTTCAAAGAGAAAAATTGTACATTTTTTTTTGTGTAAAATGCCCCTTTAAATTTCAATGAATTAAAAAATTGTTTGGTCCCTTTTTTAAATTGTTGCATAATGCATATTGTTCAATCACAAATTTAGGGGGGGGAAAATAAAATATAAAAATTATTAAACCTAATTTTTCAGTTTAATTTTTCTGTTCCTTTAAAAATACACCCAAGGCATTTAAGATGATAAATTATTATTATTATTTAACTAAAACCCACTTTTTACAATAAAATTAAACCGTTTTAAAATAGTTTTAAAAAAGGAAAAAATGTGTTCGGGGACTACTAAAAGAAAATTAAAATTTATGGGGTAGAAAAGAAAGGAAAAAGTTTAATTTTTAATATTTAACGAGAGAGGAATTTTAAGAAAGCTAACATTAAAACCTTTGTTTTCTCCTATCAGCAAACCAAATCAAGAAAGAATAATTCTTGGTCTGGGTTTTCGCAGTTGATTTTGGGGTTTTAAATTTTGGGGTTTTAAATTAAATTTTTGGGGTTTTGTAATAAAATTTTTTTATTGAATCTAAATTAATTATTTTCAAATAAAGTTTAATCATATAGGGGTTCTTTTAAAAACCCTGGATTTCTTGTTTTTTTTAAAATGGGAAAATGCGGGCCTTGGGGCTTTTGTGGCATAATATTATTTTTTTATTATTATTATTTTTTAAAAGGGCCCATCGAAACATCGGGGTCATTGGGGCCCTTTTAAGTATTTTAAAAAAACTAATAAAACCCCCCATGGGGGAAAGAGATAATCATTCTTTATCTGAGAAAACCCCATGGGAAAGTGTTTAAAATGGGTTTCTTAGTAAAATTAAGGATACACCTGTAAAAAAAACCCGGTATTTCCCCAAAAAAAAAAAAAGACAAAAAAAAAAATATTAAAAAAAAACATTTAAAAAGAAAAAAACATGTTAAAATGATAATACTTTAAAAAGCAAAACAAAAAGTTAAATTGTAAAAAAACCTTTAAAAAAAGATCTCAATATGAATAAAATCCAAAAGGCCATTTTTTAAAAAGTGACTCAAATGGCATTAAAAAGATCCGCCTGGCGTAAAAAAAGGGGAATAAACAAATAACTTCCATCCCGACTATCGCATAAAAAAAAAAATTAAGTCACCTTAAAAAAATCAAGACCCAAGGTGGAGGGGGCATATTTACGACCCCTTTTTCCAAAAATGTGATAAACACTCGGGAAAAAGAAATCGAAAAAATTCACACATTTGGGGGGGAAACCCCCCTCAGAAAAAAAACAAAACCCGGGTAAATGAAGTATGCCCGCGGAGTCTAGTCACGTTGACCTCTTCCCTTCTAGACTTTCGTAGAGAAGGGGGGCCATCGCCCCACACCGTCCCGATGGACCGCAGTTGTTCTGACCAGGGTCGAGTCCCATTGCTTGTCCGGGGTGGGGAAAACCCACCCCCAAACAAAACCCCTTTTAGTTTCTAAAAAAAAGGGAACCCCCAAAACTCGCCCCTTGGGGCTCCCGGGGCCGCCTTTTTTTTTCATTTCCGGGAAAGACCAGCGTGACCAGGAATCCAAAAAAAGGGGGCCCGGGGTGCTTATAAAATCAATTTTAAAATTTGCTAAATGTTTCATTTAAAACGAGGGATTCCAGGAATAAAGTGGGGGGCAATCCCAAACAGGGGCACTCATGGAACCCCGTGCAATGAGAACAGAAGGGGACTATTTCGGGGGATAAAACAAAAGAATTTTAAAAAAGGGATACAATTTTAGCCGTTTTAAAAAAAATGGTTTTTTTAGGGGAAAAACCCAAAATTTAAAAATTTGGTTTCCCTTTTACAAAAAAACACTTCCCACGGGGCTCCAGATTTTGAGCCCTCCCCCGTTTTTTGATTCGCCAAATCATAAAAACGATGGAAGGATCTTAAAAAAATCCCCCTCATATACAAAATTTGGGGTGGCCGCTTTTGGGAACTTGGGGGAAGATTAAAAATGGCATTTCGGAGGGGGTAATTTTTAAAAAAGAAAACTCGACCTGGTGAATGGGGATAGCCTTTGGCAGCCTATCCCAACCCTGTCGGGAAAAACCCATTTGCATCCGGATCCCAAAAGGGGCCCTTTTACTTTCCCCATTTGGGTTTATACAAGACACGGTTTGGAGCATGAAAAACAGGGCGGTGGCAAAATGCTCTGGATGAAATGGGAGTTTCGAAACGTAAGATGCCCCGAAGAAAAGGGCCCCGGGGAAGGGCAGAGGGGGCCCCACCCGGGGAAAGGCACAGATGCTGCCCACTGGACCCGGTGCGGAAAAAACCGGGAGCCAAACTAAAAAGCCCGCATGGTGGACATATTAAATCTTTAACGCCGAAGGTCTAGCTGAACCATAAAAAAAAAATGCCCCTTTGTCTAGTTTAGGGTCTTTCCAAAGGGCCCCCGACAGGCGTTTAAGGTTTTTCCCCATCCGCACCCCCGGACGGACCGCTAACCACTTTTAGCAAAGGTTTTTGTGGCTTTTTTAAAAACCTCGCCTTTTAAAGGGCTTTGATGTGGGGGATTTCCCAAGGGTTTAAATTTTAAAAACAAATAAAAGTCCCCGAAACTTTTCTGTTTTTTTGAGGGTGGTTGAACGGTGTGGTTCATTAAAAAAAAAGGGGCTGGCTGTATTCCGCGGTTTAAATTTTGGAAGGGACGACCGTCGTTTTGGCTGCAAGAAGCAAAAACCATTACGCGATGCCCAAAGACCAAAAGGATTTTTTAACACTCAAATTGAATCTTTCGTTCACCCTTTGGGGGGACCCTTTACAACTGCAATAAATTGCGTAGTCATCCCCCAAAAAAGGGAAAGAACGAACAAATTGAGCGACGTTTTCCACAATCCTATTTTTTCGCGAAGCGAACAAAGACAGCTCAAAAAAAAAAAACCCTTAGGGAACCCCCCTTTTTTTGAATAAAATCCCCGGAAAGGTGTTTTTAAACCCTTTCCCCTAAGTGTCCATCCCAAAATAAAAATTTTGATAGAAACCCCCAAATTTAAAAAAATTTTTTCAAAAAAGCCGGGAACCCCCCAGGTTTGGTTTTCTACCTTTTTCCCAAACGAAGAAAAAAGCCCGAAGGTGCTGCTTATTAGAAAAACGTCCGAACAGCCGTCTCTAGACGGACAAAATGATCCCTGTTGATCCCTTTTTGGGGGGGAAAAACCCCATTGAATATTTTAAAGGAAAAATTTCGGGATTTTTTAAAAACATATAAATTATTTAAAAAAATTTTTTTTTATTTTTTTACATACAAAAACTGGTTTAAAACTAAAGGGCGATAAGTGGTTGGCTCTAATTTATCTTTTGGGGCCCAATTTTTAAAAAAAACGGGATAACGATTTTCCCGCCTCCAAAATGAAAGGGGAAAATGATGAGATTTTCCCGGGCACTATTGAAGAGGGGCCGAAGTTTTGCGTGTCCGGCAGGGGGAGGGTGCCGCAAATTTCATAGTGGAAATCAATTTGGGCCGGAAGTGTGTTGGGCCCCCCGGGGGGGGGCATAGGGCAGTTCATCTTGCGTAAAGGGGGAGTTATAATCCTCCCCCCGACTTGGACCAAAACAAAAGACGGCGCTCGATTATTCTTTAAGCACCGCGGGAAATGTTAGAAAGCTAGCAGTGCAGAAATTGCGGCGAAATGAGCCCAATACATTGGCGACCCCCATTGGGGAGGAGCAAAGTGAAAACCCTTTTGACATTTAGTGCGGTATATTATTAATTTTGGGAATTTTTTCTACTTCCCCTAAATTTTCGAATGTGATCCCCAAAACCTTTGGGGTTTTGGAAGGGGGAAAAAGTGAGGGGAAAAAATAAACTGTCTCCAAGACTCTTTTCTGCTTTTTCGAATAATACGGCGATTTTCTAGCACGTAGAATTTCCGGGAAAGACTCCAGATTTTCCAAAGGAAAGGGGTCGAAATTTAAAAATTTGTAGGGCTCTTCGGGCGGTTAGAAATTTGCCAAAACCCCCCCCTTTCCCCTTCCAAACCCGGGAACAGGGGCGGGGGTTTGGGGCGGGTTTTGGGGAGGATTTAGGGATGGTTTTCCCTCGGGGCCCCCGCTAGACCGCGAAGGAATTTCCCCGCCTTTTTCATCGACGTCGGGAGAAGGGGTTCCGAAAACGGGGAGGGTCGCGGAATTTATTTCCCCCTTTGCACGTTTAAGAAACCCCTTGGGGTAAAACCCTGGGGTGTACCGGGAGGATCTTGGTTTTTTTAAAGCGAATGGGAAAGTTTCGCGCCACATTTGGTCCGGGGGTGAACCTCCCCAAAAGGGAGTGAGCAGCAATCCCCGGGGGGTACATTGGGGGTAGGTCCCATGGCAGAGGGGAAAAACCATTAAAGGTGGAGAAATGTGTTGGGGCCCCCGGGGTTCATTAACACCAAAGGTTTTTCCCCAGACAAGAATTTTTTCTACCATCCCTCCGCGGGGGCTGTAAAAATTTTTAAACCCCAAAAACCAGGTTATGCGCCCTTAAAGTCCCAAGATGTTTTAGGGGGCGGGAAGTTGTATAAAAAGGGCCTCGTTTCTTGGAAAAAACCCCTTTTACCTGGGGAGGGGGATACAGCATACGGTTTACCTCCATAGGGAAGGAGACTTGACAGCAATCACCCTTGGGGATCCCGAAACAATTTAAAAATTTTTTTATGATATATAGTACTTCGTGCCCAAAATAGCCACACCCTCCGCTACCCGATCAAAGAAAGGGGGTTTTCGGGACATAACAAACGACCCCCCGAAGCTTGGGGTTTCATTTTTGGGGGGAAAAAAAGGGGCTCCTGAAAAACACCAAAATGGAAGGGATTTCAGGGAAGAAATTTTTAAAAATTTGATTTTCCCCAAAAGAGCATAGAAACCCCTACAATTCCATTGTAGTTGCGACATAAGTTATTAGGGTTTAAAATTTTTAAATTTTCCCCGCAATCCATTTTTATACCTTTAAGAATAAAAATTTGTTGAGGCCTTTTTAGGCCCTCTTGCCTTTCCCGTCTCTCCAATTTCCTCTCGCTTCAGGAGAGGCTTTTGGGTTATTTTGGAGAGGGCCGGGTGGGGCGGATCCCTTTTTCAAGGCTTTTAAAGGGCCCTTTGACGCTTTTTTAATAAAAAAATTTTTTGGCGGTCTCCCCGCTTTGGGCCTTCTTCAAGGCACCAGGGACTCGCCCTTAAAACGGCCTCACCTGTTCCGCAAAATCTTCCCCACCCCCCGGAAGGGCCCCGGGGTGGGTTTTGAAGGGCCCCCAAACAAAAGGGGGCCCTTGTTTTAATGCCCCCCGGGGGGGGCGGGCTCGGGGGGGTTCCCCGAGGCCCGGGTCGGGGGGGTTTCCCCCCAGGGGGGGGCTCCCGGGGGGGTTCCCCCGAGGGGGTCTCCTCGGTGGTAAAAGGTGGGGAGCGATCGTTTTTGGCGGTTTGGCCCCCTTTAAAAATTTAGGGGCCAAAGAATTTTGGGGCGGAATCAACATAAAAAATCTCGAGGAAAGGGGACCAAAAGGCCCCTGGTTTGCGTTGGCTTTTTTACAATATTAACTGCGCAATGGGAGTTTGGGACAGTTTATTTTTTTTGACTGAAAAATCCGGCTTTATGAAGTTTGAAATACCAGAGCTTGACTTGGGTACGTAAATTTCCCTTTCGTGCCGGGGGATATGAGATTTTTCTTTTCAAATTTTATCCCAGGGCTTTTTTTTCTACCTTTCCCTTTTGGACAGGCCCCCAGACCAGGCGGAAAAGCGGACCCTTGGGAGTTTGACGCAAATTATTTTGGGGGACTCGCATGGTGTTTCGTGAGCCCCCTGCCACAATCCGCACAGGGGTTGGGTTACCACGGATCGCAGTTTTGTAGCCCCCAAAATTTCCCGGCACTGAAAAAAAAGGCGCCGAGGTTTTGGAAAATACGGCCGGGGCCCTGGAAAGAGGTTGGAAACCTGCTCGGGACCTTTTTCCCTTTTGGGGAAAGGGTAGGGGGTCCGGGGGAAAAAATGGGGAGGGGATTTTTACTTTTTCCCGGGGGTTTCTTTTTTTTGTCCTTTTCCCGGGGTTCTTTTTGGGTAATGATTTAAAAAGGTTTTGGGGAAACCTTTGGTGCTTTGGGGGGGGGGGAAAAAGCTTTTTTTCCTCACAAAAATACCCCAATGCTTTCCAAGGGCGAGGTCATAACAAGGGCCCCTCCCTTGCAAACATTGGGAAAACCCGTGGGTTCCCCCCTTCACCGGTATATGAGTCCCTATTTCTCAACGGTATTTCGGATGGCCTTTTATTTGAAGACTGTGTTTTCAGTCGTGGTCTGAATCACGATGGTTTCCCTCACGCAGTTTTTCCCTTTTTGGATTCCGATTTTGCTGCCCCCATTTTCCTCTTTCAGGATTAAAAAGGGTGAACCCTTTCAGATCTTCATTTCATCCACTTAGCATCCCAAAGGGAAACCGGGGCTGGGGCCTCACCACTTCCCCGGCTTTTCATCAAAACAGGGGTGGGGCGGGCCCTTTCCCGTTTTTCCCCCCTTATCATTTAAAAAGGACCCGTGAGGGGGCCGGGGAGTAAGATGCCCCAAACTTGGCAAATACGGTGCCGCGGGCAGTAAGGGGTCAGCCCGGACAAGAGACTCAATCAGAGTGGGGGGACAACCGCAAAAGTACCCCGGATCGTTAAAAAAACCCCGGGTTTATCCCAGTTGGTTCAAACCCCATAGGGCCCCCGTTAACTCTTCCACAGAGGCTCCATACAAAGCTAGACATGACAACCTTCATATGGAAACATTTTGCCCGGGAAAAAGGGCACCGCAGAAGTGTATGCGGAAAGTGCTTTAAATTTTTGTCCGGGACCTCATGAACGAAAACCGGGCTTTTCTCAAGGGAGGGTACCCGGGTTTTCATCCCTAAGGGGGCCCTTCTACCAAGATATTTCAACCAGGCACTTTCCAATTTGGGAGTCAAGGGGAAAGGATTTGAATAAAAAACAGAAAGAGCCGGTTAGTTTTTCCAAGGTTCAAAAGGAAAGGCCAAAGGCCTCTGTGGGAGGATGAAAATTTGGGGGGAAAAGGGAAAAAAAAAGGTTAAAGGGGAAATAAAGCGAAGGGGAAGAGTGAAAAAAAAGGGGGGAAAAATGAAGGAAGAAGGGAAAAAGATGTTAAAGGAAAGTTTTAGGATAGGTTTTTCCCAAAACCAGGTACGTCAGCCCCAGGGAAAACCCCCCTTTTAAATCGCTTTTTTACGACAAACAGGGGGTTTTGGGGGACTTCTAAAACCCCCTCCCCCCAGGGGGGTTCTTAAAATTTTAAAAACAATTATTTTAAGGAAACTAGATAGCTGTTTTTCCCGCGGCTTTTTCTCGCGTTGGAAAATTGATTATATACAAATACGAAAATTACTTTTGTATTTACAGATTAATTTAAAAAAATTTCGTTTTCGTTTATGAACCTTTAAATTACCTAGATCAAAAAAAATGGCAAATCCATCAAACTTTCACCCCCTTTTTCATCCCCTTTTTAAATAAAAAATTTTCCCAAAAATTCCCCGAAACACGTATTTATTTTTTTTACGTCAATAAACCCAAATACAAAATTTTTTTTTATTTAAATTTTAAAAAGACAGACTTTCATCCATATTAACTTTTCCTATTTTGACACCCCTTTTTTTGGGGGAAAATTTCTTTAAAAAATTTTTTTTTAGTGGGTTGGGCCTTCCCTAACAAAATGGAAAAATTTCAGGGCTGAATTTTATGCTTGTAAACCCTTTATGTTTTTTCTCGGCGATAATGAAATTTATTTAGTCAGTCAGTCATTTAGTCAGGACAAAGTTATTTTATAATATAGATGGATTATAAATATATATATATAAAAAAAATTTAATTTAAAAAAAATAAATAAAGCTTTTGTATACAATTTTTTTTCCCGGTGTAATTTATAAAAAACTTTACCAACATTCAGTTGTAAAAGAGGGTTTACTAATTTAAAGGGTTTTCTATTCAAACATTTCGTTTTAGATGTCTAGGGTTGGGTGCTACACTCGGTAATGGGCTCTCCCAGAAAATAACAGATAAAAACTTGCAAACGGTTTTTTCTCAAATCAAATTTTTCAAATTCCCCCCCCCCCTGGGTTTAAAACCCCGTGAAGGGATTTCAATTTTTATCCCGAAAAAAATGTATTTGATTCTTTTCAATAAAATGCGAATTTTCCACAAAAATTTCCCGGAGAAAATTTGCTTTCAAACCCCAAAAAAAATATTTGGGTTAGAGCATCTGGAAAAAGAAACCCCCTTAAACCCCCCCCCCCCCCAAAATAAAGCATCCCCTTTTTTCTCACACAAATAAGATTTGGTTTTCCTTTCTGTATTGGGGAAATGAAACAGTACAAGGCAGCGATACAACTCCCAAAAAAAATAAAGCTTAGGAGGAAATTAGGGAACAACTTTTTTTTTTAACGGGAAAAAGGGAAACAAATTACACTTTCACCGTCACAAAAAAAATACATTTTTAATGCTTTCTAATTTTAAAGCAAAAAATGCCCTCGGGGGTACCCTACACATTAATTAAAATGCCGCTCAACCACAAAAGAAAGCAACCATGGGGAAAAAGATGAAAGATTTCGCTATTTTAAAATTTAAAAAAATCCCCTTTTTTTGTAAAAAAGCTTGGCCCGAATCAAAGGGGCTAAATTACCCCATGAGAAAGTTCTTTGTAAGTTTGGGGGGTATAATTTTCATTGGGCAGGAAAACTCAGAGGGTTTAAAGGAAAAAATTAAAAAATGAAAGTGAAATCATTCAGATTTCGAGAAAAGGAAAGTGGGTTTTTTATTTTTATGAGATGACTATCAAAAAGGGCTTTAAAAAATTTAAATTCCCCAAAATGACCTCGAAGAAGGCAAAACATGATCTTGGGCCCAGTTGGGGGGGTAAGGGGTAAGTTATTGGGATCGCAAGGGTCTTGTCTCTTTGGTGAGGGGGTTTTCTTTTTCTCCTGGAAAAAGCCAAATTTTCATAAATTTCTATATCCCGACCCAATGAAAACACGTGGAGTTGATTATTTTCTTGGTTTTTGGTTTTTTGAAGCAAATTTTTGAAGAGGTTTTAAAAAGTAAAGAAAGTTTTTGACTAGAGTGTCTCAAATCAAAAGTAATAGAAAAAACCCCGGGCGTGGGGTTTAAAACAGCCCCAAATTTTTTTTGAAAGAACAAAATTTTTTCCCTTTTTGACGTACCCCCTCAAAAAAAAAAAAATAAGAAATAATTTATGACTAAATATTTTTTCGATTAATTTGGGAAAAATTATAACATGGAAGGCTATTGAAAGTTTTTTCAGTGAGTGACAGCTTTTCAAAAAAACCCCCGGGCAGCTCCCCAAAAAAAGGGGGAGAGGCAGTTTAAACCCCGGGCCATTTGATTAAAAAAGAACGTTTTTAAAATTTGGCTGCTCCCGATATTTAGCCCCTCTGGGTTTTTTTTATGCACTTTTTAACACATCCCCAAACGCCGTATAAATAAAGAAGAAAATTTTTAGCAACTGCCCAAATTTGGGTTTAAAAAAATTAATGATTTGTTTGATAAATTTTAAAAAGTAGATCTCCCCAGATTTAAATCCACATAGAAAAAACCCCTTTTAGCACGAACATTCAAGGCGAAGAGAATTTAAAAAACTTCTAACGTTTGGGGTTTAACCCGGGAAAAATTGCAGATGGAAATGAAAAACTTCCACCCACATTTCCATAAACCCTTTGCTTTAATTTAAAGAGCATTATAACACTCTGGAAAAACCTCCAACAGGAAAAGGAAAAAAATTTCCCCCTTATTTAAGACTTCAACCCCGATCCCCTTTAAAAACCCCTTTTCGGTAATTTCGGCAGGATTTTTTGTATTTTTGGTTTGCAATCCATCTGCTCAACAATTTAGACTTAAAATTAAAAAAAATATGTCTGTGGGTTGTGTTTTCCCCCCCCCCCCCCCCAAAAACGGCAAACTGTGAGGCAGATGAAGAAGAAACCTTAAATCTTTCACTATTACAACAGAACATGAAGAAAGAGAAAATATATTGTCTTTGTTGAAAAAAATTTTAGGACGACCCCCAAGAAGACACAACAGGTAATTTTTTGTCAATTTTAATTTGTAAAAATATTTGCCAAATTTCTATAAGATTTGTGTGATCCCAAGCGCCAGAAATTTTTTTTTTTGGAAAAATTTTTGCTATATGAAACCCTTTTTTTTTTTGTATTTTTTTTAATATAAAGTCATAATAATAATAAAAGTATTCCCGGGTATGTAGCATATTTAAATTTCAAATTAAAACAAAATTTTGTAAACTTTAATGCTATAAAAATTAAATTTTTTTTAATATTTTAATTTTGAAATTTTATATTCACTTTTTATTGGCATGACATATTATAATAAAAGTGAGCTCCCCAAAACTTTACGTGTGGCTAGATTGATTGATAGTTTTTTGCACATTTTGGGAAGTATGTTTTTTTTTTTTCCCTAGTCATCGATCAAGTCCCTCCTAACTGTAATAAAACAAGAGTTTAATGTTCAAGTTTAGGAAAGGGTTAAGATCTCTTTTGGCTACCACCCAAAGTGGGCAAATTTATTATGTTTTAGGGGGTTCAAAATTTTTTTTATGAAAGGAAAATTTAAAAACCCAATTAAAAATGTCCCGATTTGTTTGGGATTCTGTTATGAGAAAACCCTACAAAATTTCCCCTTTTTACAGGTACCGGGCCCCTTTAAAGCCAATAAAAAAAAATAAAAATCTATTTTAGGGAATTAGAAATTTTAAATTTTTAAAAAAAAGCTATAAAAAAGGGAAAAAAGGAAAGGTTTCGTTTTGTGTCATTAGGGTGGTTTTAAAAAATCGATTTTAGGATTTTTTTGGGGGGGGGGCCCCCCTTTTAAAAGGGTTTTTATTTTGTTAGAAATTTTTTGATTGCCAAAAATTTTAGCACAATTGGAAAGATGTTAACCCGTTTTCCATGGGGCCTAAAATTTTGAAAAACTCCGGGTTTTTTTTTTAGTTTGGCGACTTTTGGGGGACCCATAACTTCCCGGAACGGCTTAAAACTATTTGGGCCCCTGTCATAAAATCAAATTTTAAAAACCATACGTTTTTAACATTTTATAAACTACACAATAAAAAACGCAAATGTACTGAAAAAAAAAATTTGAGCCAAGTCCCCAAAAAAAGTGGGTAGGTTTCCCCTGAGAGCGAAGATGCTTTATTTGTAATTTTTTTGCTTATTAAAGGACAAATTTCTTGTACTTTGGAATCCCATTTAAAATTTAAAAAATGTTTTTATGGTACCCCCGGGTTTAAATTTTTGACCCACAAAAATTGTTTTTTTTATGTCAGGGATGTTTTCTTCTTTTTTTCCCCATAGTATCACTGGGGACCCCCAAAAGGTAAAACCAAAAAAAGTTTAAAAAAAGTTTGGGTTACATTTTACCTATTGTTATATTTTAAGTAAAGTCCAGGGGTTCAAAAGTCCCGTTTTTTGTTAAAAAAAAAAAGGGTACTAGGTGGTTTTTTACTTTTATGATTTTTTTTCTTTGGGCAGTTTAAAAGTAGTGGGTGAACAGTGAAAGTCCCTATTTTGTTTTTACGTTCGTGTGATAAGTTTTAAAAAAAACCCCCTAAATATTAACTACAAAAGGGCATTTTTTTTTTAAAAAGGTTTGGGACCTACTAAAACCCTACTCTTTGTTTTTTGTTTTTGTGCATTTTGTGTCATTATTTTTTCTTCTTTGTTAACAGTTTTATTTCTGTAAAAGTGATGGCTTCTCCATCTGGCATAAAAAGTAGAGGTTTGAGAAAAATGTTTCTAATTGACTATCCCGCTCATCAGATAACTGGAAAGTAAGCTGCCCCCCAATCGACAAAATTCCCAGCTACTATGTTCCAAAAATTTCGTACTGTTGGAAATTAAATGTGAGGGACTCTCCACAACTACTGTTTACGAGGGTTTTCCCTTTTTGGACCAAAAACCGAAATTCCCACAAAACAAAAAAAAAAATGTCATAGTAAAGCTGGAAAAACTGACGGAAAGGGAGGGGGAAAAATTTCAAAATACAAGGGGTGAAAAAAAAGGGAAAATGCAAAAAAAATGCCCTTTAAAAAAGTTTACCCTAAAGTTGGATGATCTTTTGAATTTTCCCACCCAAAATTGGGGCCCCCCCCTGACGATTTATGACTTCAGAAGAAGCAAAGGGGTTTTTGTTGAAACAAACAAGAAAGGAAGAGGGAGGCCCATGCTCGGGGGGTTGACCTGAAATTGGCTAAAAACTGAAGAAAGACACTACCCGAAACAACGGAAGGTCTTTGGGCAAACAACTTTAAGCGGGAAAAATTTTTTGGGAAGGGATTAAAAAAAAAAAAAATTTTTCCCTTTAGGGAAAATTTATAAGATCTAGATCACTACTGAAATTTCCATCAAAAAATTTAAATTTTTACTTTTTGTTCATCTCATTGTTCACAAAAGGGCGGTGGAGCTCACGGCGACGAGACAAAAGAAGGGGGGGTTAGGGGGGGCTGAAAAGCCCTAAGAAGAGCTCGAGATGAACTTGAATCTGAAGGACCCTTCCCCCAAAAGAAACCAAACGTGGCTTCAAAGAGGTCCTAACCATGAAAAATTTTCATTGTTGTGGAACCCCGTAAGGTGTTTCCCAAAAGGAAAAGCTACTCTTTCATTTTGGGTAAGTAGAAGCTCCGGGGAGGGTCCCAAAGAATATAAGATCTCCAGAAGGTTATCCGTGAACAGCGGAGAATAAACCCGGGAAAAAAACACGGGAAAAAATTCAAGAAAACTTAAGATACCCCCAAAAAAGGCTGTTTTTTTCGGCACTGGGGTGGAAAATACTAAAAAGGGATCCTCAAAACAGAGCAGAAAGAAAAGGGGTTGGGTGTTTGGTATACATGGGACTAAAAGAAAAAACCCCTGGGCGTTTTTCCCGAAACTGACAGTAGCTCAGGGGGGGAACAAGCCCCAAGGGAGTGTACGAATGTCAGAGGGAAAGGGGTCCCCGCCAGCTCGGGCGTGGGGTATGCGCTTTGATACAACCCGCATCAAAATACTGGGGGGGCTCCCAAATGAGCGTTTCAATCTCCGGAGCAGAGTTAGGTGAGAGCTTTCCCGACCAAACGTGCCCACACCACGTTTTTTGGAAATCTTGTTGAGAGCTGTTTTTGAAGCAAAATTTGGGAAACACTTTTTGGGACCTTTAAACCCAAAATATTTAAGAGAAATTTTAAAAAAAATGGGCGGCGATTTAAAACCCCAAATTCGATGAGGCGAGAAAAGTTTTGAAAATACTGCCCCCAAAAAGAAGTAAGAAAATCAAAAAAGAACTGCAAAGAAAAACCTTTAAAAAGGGTCCAGACAAGAGACGACTACAAAGAGCTGTTACAGGGTTTGGGATTGATAATTTTGGGCCCTCTTTTACGGAAAAAATGTGGCCCCTTAAGGGGCTCCCCGGGGCCAGTAACCCCCATCCCCGGGGGATGGCAAAAGCTATTTACTGTCTGGGAAAAAACAACTCTTCCCCTGACCAGTTTTTAAACTGACTTCCCCAAAAACCAAAAAAGGGCCCCAAAAAGCACTTTGTGTTTTCAACGTTCGGGGTCTACTGTAAAGGGCCCGGTTTTAAACCCCCCCGAGCGTGGGGTTTTGCCCAAAAAAAAGACCCAGAAATCATTGAAAATCTATTGAATACGAAAACATTGAAAAAAAAAAATAACAGAAAAAGGAATTAACCCAAAAAGAAAAACACCTGTGGGATCTTATCCTGAACTTGTTGCCCTGGGTTTTTTTGACCCCATGTGAAAACACCGTAAAGAGCCAAAAAAGGCGACAAAATCTTAAATCAAAGGGGAAGAAAGAGAAGTGCTCGAAATATGCGACCCCCAAACTAAAAAAAAAAACAACTTCCGAACTTCCTAAAAAAAAGGGGGCCCCCCAGCCCTAATTTTCAAGTAACTTACCTTTGTTCAAGATAGAAAAATTTTAAAACCGAATTTCGGAAAAAGATTTCCCCAAACTTGGCCGCAAACATCAATTCCCGGAGGGGCCAAAAGGGTTGGGAAAAAAACTTGGGAAAATTGTGAAAAAGCATGGGGAGAGCGAGGGTTTAAGTCAAAACAGATTACAAACCAAATTTTACAAAGGGCGACAACCAAAAAAAAAAAAAAACGTTCTCCAAGTAGTCAAAAAGTGCAGTAGCTGTATCCAGATAGCCCAAAACCCCATTAAGTCAGTCCCTTGAATTTAAATTTTAAAAAAGAAAAAAAATGAAAAAAAAACATTTATTATAAATTTATTTTTTAAAATTCATAAATTTTTTTCATTTCCCAAAAAATTTATAATATGGAAGGAAAATGGGTTTTTTTACAATAGGTTCCCTCTTTGCTCCAAAGGGGGACCTTTCACGTTTTTTTTGGACATTGGCTTCCCTTTTCTCGAAATTAGTACTTCTTTCCTATTTTTTATTGCATATAAAAAATTATTAAAAAGTATGCCCCTTTAATTTGATGTATGACAAGGGGAAATAAAATTAAACCTTTTTAGAGATATGGGCGGCAAATTTGCCAAACTGCCAAAAAAAACGAGAAATTTTTTTAAAAATTTGAGGCCCCAGGGCAGTTTTTTAAATCTTTCAATCGTGCTCAAAATTTGGCAACCTAAAATCTGATAGAAAGGAAAAATTTTAGGGGGGTGCCCCCAAAAAAATTTTTTGACATTTTTTTTGCCCTATAGATTAAAAAAAACCCCAGGGTGCATCCCAGACTTAAAATTTATTATTTTTAAAAAATTTAAAAATTTAAGGGGAAATTTTTTTCACAAAAAAATTATGAGTAAAAAACAATGTATTAATTATTTTATTTTTAAAATGGGAAAAAAACTTTTTTTCCAGTCAATATGAGCCACAAATATCTAAAAAATTTGACGATGGGGGGCTGTGCATTCTTGGTAAAAGTGGTGTATTATCATCGACCCCCAGCTTTTGGGAAAAATCCCCCTGTCACTTTAATCCATTCCCGAAAACATTTCAGCTAAGTTAATATTGAAAAGGTAATGTTGACTATAAAAATATAAAGGCTTTATATAATTCTAGCTAAGCAAAAAAGTATATCATGATTTTTTTTTTTTTTATTTCAGAAAATACTGGGGAAAATACGCTCCAAGACTAGACACAACACTTGAAATTGTGCAGTCTACTACTTTGGGGTTACTGCAAAAAAAAATTTTTTAAAAAGTTTAATTTGCCCCTTGTGCGGCACGCTAAAAAAAGGGGAATTTTGTAGTATTACGAAAAGATACGTACTTTAGAACCATTTTTGGAAAAAAAAAAAAAAAAAAAAAAAAAAAAAAAAAAATGCCAAAAAGCTAAAAATAGGCATTAAAGTTTTTTGTGAGAATAACAAAGACGAAATTTTAAACCTTTTTTTGAATTTTGACACTTTTTCCACGAAAAAAAAATTTGTTGCGAGGGAAAAAAAACATTTGATAAAAATAAAAAATTTAAACCCCTTGGGTTTAGTAGGGTTGTATCACCGAACATTTTTTCTTCGGATATTAAAAGAACCGGGGTTAAAACGGTTTTTTAAGTGGACCTCGAGGGAGAAAAGGGCGCAAAAAGGGGAAGTTTTTTTGGGTAATTTTAAAGGAACATGTGCAAGTGAAAAAACTTCAAAAAAAGAAAAAGAGATAAAACAATTTTTTATTTCATTTAATTCTGGGGGGCCAAAAAAATAAGGTATGATAAATTTTTTCTTACTTTTGGTAGGTAATAATCTACTTGGAATATCTTGACTTTTTTTAAAGCTTCTCTTTGTTTAAATTTTTGTTTTTTTAATTTTTAAAAGGATAGTAAAAACCCAAAGGGGAGGTTTTCCCTTAATGCTTGGGCTCGGTGGGGAAAAAGATCAATGTTGTCGGCCCCCAGGCTCAAATTGAATTTTTTTGTTTTTTTTTTTTTTAAACTAATACTCTATTTTGTTCCCCTTAATTAAATCCTTAACACTTTACCTACAACAACCCTTCGTCAGTCAAAAGAAGAGTGAAGAAAAACGTTTTTATCTCAAAGGAAAAGGGAAAATTTGGGGGTTATTTCAGAATCTTAAAATTTTGTTTTTGTTTCAAAAATACTTTTTTTGTTGAGGAAGGGAAATCAAGGCTATTTTATAAGCCCATTTTTATTGCTCTGCAAATTGCTTTTAAAAAAAAGAAAATGAATAATTTACACATTCACATTTTTTTTATTAAAAAAAGCCAAAAAATAGGGGTTTTAAAAAAAAAAAAGCCTTTGGAAATTTTGACTTTATATCGGGGAATTTATTTTAAATAACGCATAGTCAAAAGGTATTGAATTATGTTACCCATGGCGTTTTTTCTCTACCGATGCGGCCCCTTTGCAATTTTAAAAAATTTTTTTTGCAAAAAATTTTTTGAAAACCCCCTTTTAAAAATTTTAATTTTTTTTTTTAAGGGGAAAAATTACCTTTTGTAGTTGGCCCCCCAAAAAAAAAATAATATTGGGAACGGGTAAAAACCTTTATTTAAAAATTCCCAATTACGGAAAATTTTCGGTAAAAAATTAGGGGTTTAAATTTTATGACATCGCAAGCTTTTTTTAAAATTTTCAAATTTAAAATTTTACCAAAAAAAATGTAAATTAAGACTAATGGTTTAAAAAAGGAATAGATCATTTTGTAAAAAAATTTCCCTTAAAAAATTTTAAGGAAAAAAAACCTTTTAGAATTTATTTAATTTCTTTAGGCATTTTTTGATTTATTTTTTAATTAAATTTTTTAGTGTTTCTTTCATCTTAAAACTCACAAAATTGTATTTATATTTGCCAATATCTCAGAAAAAATTGGTTTTATTTTATTTTATGGGTTTTAAAGGGCCCCTCGACACATCGAGGTCTTAGGGCCTTGAAATATATTATAAAAATAATAAAATTCCATAGGGGAAGAGATAAAAAATTCACCGCTGAGACACTCCATAGGAGTGCTCAAATGGGTCTTGGTTAAATTAAGTGATACACCCCGATAAAAAAAAACCCCAAAATGTATCAATCCCAATAAAAAAACAAAACAAACAATTAAAATATAACACGTTAAAATGACACAAATGTTAAATTGTAAAAAAACTGTTAAAAAAAAATTCAATATGAGATAATATCCAAAAGAGCCCTTTATAAAAGTGACTAAAAGGGATTAAAAGTCCGCCTGGCGTATAAAAAAGGAGTAAACAAATAACTCCATCGCACTATGCGTAATAAAAAAGTAAGTACCCTTTTAAAAAAAGAGCCAGACGGATGGGGCTAGTTTTCGAACTCCCCCAAATGTGATGCACATAAGGGGGTATCACAAAAAAAACAACTGGAGGGGGATCCCCTCTTAGTAAAAAAATATGAGTCAATGAAATATGCCCGACGCGGAGTCTCGTCACGATGACCTCCTCTCTTCTAGACTTTCGTATAGAAGAGGGCCATCGCGACACACCGTCCCTGATGGACCGCAGCTTGTTCTGAGCAGGGGTCGAGACCCACTGCTCGTGCCAGGTGCGTAAGACTCCACGCCGAACATAACCCTTTAGATCTAAAAACATGACACCCAGACTCGCCTCCGGAGGCAGGCGTGCTGCCTCCTTGGCTGCCTGGTCCGCCAGTTCATTTCCTGGAAGACCAGCATGACCAGGGATCCAGCAAAAGGCGAGCCGGGTGATTAATGAATCAATTTTTAAAATTTGCTCATATATCATCTGCACGAGGGGATTCCAGGAGTAGAGAGTGGACAATGCCGACAAGGCACTTATAGAATCCGTGCAGATGAGGACAGAACGGTGACTACTTCGGTAAACAAAACACAAAGATTTAAAAATGGCATATAATTCAGCCGTAAAAACACTGGTTTCTTTAGGTCAACCAAATTTAAAATTGGATCCTTCCACAACAAAAGCACATCCCACGGAGGCTCCAGATTTAGAGCCGTCAGTGTAGATGCGCTCGAATCCGTGAAAGCGAGTGGAGAGGAGCTCATTAAAGGTCCTCTCATATACAAAGTTTGGGGTGGTCGCTTTAGGGAACTTGGCAAGATCAAAATGGCATTGAGGTAGGCGTATCTTCTAGGGAGAAACTCGACCTGGTGATGTGGGGATAGCCTTTGGCAAAACTATCCCACACGTGTCGAAAACCGAAAGCATCCTGATCCCAACCGGTCTTGTACTACGCCATTTGGTTTCATACAAGACACGGTTAGGGGGATGAAACACAGGACGATAGGCAACATGCTGCGCCATGCAATGAAGTTTCGACACGTAAGATGCCAGAAGATAGGACCGCCGGTAAGAAAGAGGGGGCTCACCGGCGTCGGCACAGATGCTGACGACTGGACTGGTACGAAAGGCACCAGTAGCCAGTCGAATGCCAGCATGGTGGACACTATCTAGCATCTTTAACGCCGAGGGTCTAGCTGAGCCATAAACAAAGCTCCCATAATCTAGTTTAGATCTGACCAGGGCCCTATACAGGCGCATCAAGGTTTCCCTATCAGCACCCCAGGACCGGCCGCTAACCACTTTGAGCAAATTCAATGCCTTGATACACCTCGCTTTCAGGTCTTTGATGTGGGGGATCCAAGTTAGTTTAAAATCGAATAAAAGTCCCAGGAACCTTACGGTCTCGGAAACAGGTAAAACAACGTTGTTCATTAAAATATTGGGGGCTGGCTGTATTCCGCGTAATCTATGGAAGTGGACGACAGTCGTCTTGGTCGCAGAGAAACGAAAGCCATTACGAGATGCCCACAACCATAGATTGTTTACAGCGAGTTGTATCTGTCGTTCAGCCCTGTGGAGACTTGATGAACTGCAATAAATTGCGTAGTCATCCACAAAAAGGCATGAACGAACAGGTGAGCGCAGGTTGTCCACAATACTATTTATCGCGATAGCGAACAACGTACAGCTCAGAATACTACCCTGAGGCACCCCATTTTCTTGAATAAAATCATCGGATAAGGTGTTATTCAACCTTACCCGGAAGTGTCTATCCGACATAAAATTAGATATAAAAGAAGGAAGGTTTCCTCGAAACCCCAATTAAAAAGTGTTTTCAAAATGCCGTACCGCCAGGTGGTATCGTACGCTTTCTCCAGATCGAAGAAGACAGCCAGAAGATGCTGCTTATGGAGAAAAGCGTCACGAATAGCCGTCTCTAGACAGACAAGGTGATCCACCGTGGATCGGTTACGGCGAAAACCACATTGAATATTAGATAGCAGATTGCGGGATTCTAAATACCATATAAGTCGCTTATTAATTATTTTTTCCAATATTTTACAAACACAACTAGTTAAAGCTATCGGTCTATAGCTAGTTGGCTCTAATTTATCCTTGCCATTTTTATATATAGGTATAACGGTTGCTTGCCTCCATAGTGAGGGGAACTGATGAGATTCCTAAACACTATTGTAGAGGTCTAAAAGAAATGACTGTCTGGCAGGGGGCAGCTGACGCAACATCTCGTAATGAATGTCGTCTGGACCAGAGGCTGTGCTGCCGGCCTGGGACAGGGCGTAGGTCAGTTCATCTTTGGTAAAGGGGGAGTTATAATCCTCCCCCCGACTTTGGCCAAAATCAATAGTAAGGCGCTCGATGCTGCGCTTATGCACCGCGAACTCGTTAGAGTAGCTCGCAGTGCTAGAAATATTGGCGAACATCGAGCCCAATACATTGGCGACCTCCATAGGGGAGGAGACAAATGAACCGTTTGACATAAGTGCGGGTATATTATAAATGGTATTTTTGCTACTACGTACTTTACGATGTGATCCCAAACCTTGGTTGTGGGAGTGGAAATAGTAAGGGTAGAAATAAACTGTCTCCAAGACTCTCTTCTGCTTTCTCGAATGATACGGCGAGCTCTAGCACGTAGAATCCGGAATGACTCCAGATTCTCTGAAGTAGGACGTCGATGAAAGAGACGTAGGGCCCTTGGACGGTTAGAAATAGCCAGCCGGCACTCCTCGTTCCACCAGGGAACAGGACGGTGGCGCGGGTTTGGCGAGGATTTAGGGATGGATGCCCTCACCACCTCGATGACCGTCGAAGTAAAATGCCCGGCCTTAATATCGACGTCAGGATGTTGGGATTCACCAAATACAGCGAGCTCGCAGAATCTATCCCAGTCAGCACGTTTTAGCACCCATTGGGGTATCCGCGCTGTACTGGGAGGATCTTCAAGTGTTGAGAGCAGAATGGGATAATGATCACTGCCACTTAGGTCCGAGTGGACCTCCCAAAGGAAGTGGGCAGCGATCCCGGGACTACAAAATGTTAGGTCGATGGCAGAGGATACACCATTAAAGGTGGAGAAGTGTGTCTGGGTCCCGGTGTTCATTAACACCAGGTTTCCCGAGACAAGAATATCCTCTACCATCCTCCCACGTGCGTCAGTAATATTGGACCCCCACACCAGGTTATGCGCGTTAAAGTCCCCCAAGATGATATAGGGGGCGGGAAGTTGTATAAAGAGGGCCTCTAGTGTCCTCTTGGAAACACGTTCACCTGGTGGGAGGTAGATGCAACATACGGTTACCTCCATAGGAAGGGAGACTCTGACAGCGATCACTTGGAGATCAGAGACAATATTAATATTCTTATGATATATAGTACTTCGTGCGAATATAGCCACACCTCCGCTAGCCCGATCAAAGAAAGGCTTGTCGGTACGATACACATCGTACCCACGGAGCATCGGGTTGTCATTTGGGCGGAAGTGGGTCTCCTGCAAACACAAGATGGGAGGATGCAGGGAAGAAATTATTAGTTTGATTTCCTCCACACGAGCATAGAAACCCCTACAATTCCATTGTAGTAGCGACATACTTTATCAGTATAAAATTTAGTTATCCTCGCAATCCATTTCACTATCCTTTAAGAATAAAAATTTGTTGAGGTCCTTTTTAGGCCCTCTTGCCTTTCCCAGTCTCTCCTGTACCTCCCGCTTAAGGAGAGGTTTCGGTTTATTTAGGAGAGATTGGGTAGTCTGATTCTTGTTCGAGGGCTTTAAGGCCTTCGACGCTTTTTTAATATAATTTTTTTCAGCGGTCTCGCGCTGTCCTTTAAGGCACCAGTGGGACTCACCTTAGGCTGCACCTACATTGGACAAATAATTGATCAGGCCCGATCAGTCAAGGTGATCTGATCAGGCTTTTTATAAAACAAACTTCAGTGTTCCATAGAATCCACCTACATTAGGCACGTCGGCCCGTTCCGATAACTCCCGATGACGCCCGATGCCTGACTGGAGCCTGATCAGATCAAACTTGTTTGTTTCAACCCGGCAGTCTGTTCCGTTGTCTCGCTGAGTGAATAATGGCGTTCGACAGTAAAATCGATCGAGATTTTCTTATTGAACTTGTTCGCGATGAGCCACGTCTGTGGGATCAACGTGTAAAGGCTTACCACAACCGAGATCTAAAGCCAAGATTGTGGGAAGACATTGGAAATAAATTACACGTGAAAGGTAAGTTGTGTTTGGTTTATTTACAGAAAATACTTTAGAAATTTATTGATGTAAAAATACATCACATTGAACTAATCATAGCCTTTTGTAAAAGGGTTTAGTTACTAATTAATTTATCGTTATTTATCGCTATATTCGTATCTCAGATAGCACATAATATCATATTATAACATTGTTAGAAAAAACTTCATATTTTAAAAACTATGCTCCAATATGAATTCATAACTATATTACTAAAGTTTTGACAAAATTATCATCATTATTTATTAAAACCTTGTGCAATATTACAAAACTGTTTCAAGAATATTTATATTTACTGTTCAGTTTTATAATTTTTTAATTAATATATATAAAATATTTTCCAATATTTAAAATATATTTTCAGAATAGTCTTAAAAGCGTTTAAAAAAAATTGAGCAATATTTTACCAATATAAAATAAATACATTTCTCAACATTTTAAAACATTGTCTTTCTACCAGGGTGTGTAAACTTGGTGCAACGTAGTTAATACAAGATTGGGGTAAATATGACAAAGTAAGTTCACCACAAGAATGACAAATGTAAACTTTGTTTCTTAATGAACACGCAAGATTAAAGGCTTTATAAGTCAAGCTAACGTCAAGCTTGTTAGATTGTTGTAGCAATCTTAGATAAGCTTGTAGCAAACTTACTGTGCTGTCTGGGATAAATTTAAATAACTTATTAAATAAATGATTCCGTGGGGGTCCAAAATCTTATTTATAAAGATAAGATTAAATAATTTAGGCACATAAAGATTTTTTTTATCTTTGAACTGATACTTGTCAAAATTAAACCAAAACATCTTCACATTTTAAAATCAATAGGCCTACTTACAATAACTCTTTGTCTTATTTCATGTATGAGCATTCTTGTTCTGCCATGTGACAGCACCAGGTCCGTTAAAATAAGCTTTAAAGGCATTTCGAATGTTTTGAGCCTCCTTTGTACATCTATTGACCTTTCTAGCAGAGCCAGAAGATTCGGCTTGTTTCCTGTAACTTTCCAAAGCGTCTTGCAAAATTGAAGGGTTAAAAGTACCTTCCAAATCAATAATCAAGTTATGTAACAAGCAAATACACTTCACAATACGTTCTGCTTTCTCCACTTCTGTTTCAATAGCCTTACCAAGTAAACGCCATTTTGCAGTCATAATACCGAAAGCGCATTCTACGCATCTTCTTGCCCTTGACAGACGGTAATTGAACACTCTTTCTTCGTGTGATAGTCCCCTTCTTGAAAAAGGTTTCATGAGGTATACCTTAAGAGGGTAAGCATCATCACCAAGAACAACAAATGGCATCTCCGATGCACTCCCTTCAAATGATGATGGCTTTGGTAACGTATCTTGAAAGTTTTCTAAAAATGTGTACATAGTAGAAGCAGTAAACGTTCCACCATCGCTCTGCTTCCCATAACCACCTACATCTATAGAAATAAAACGACACAGAGTCTGCGACACCTTGCAACACTATGGAAAAAAACTGCTTGTAACAGTGATACATGGTTCCACTAGCTTTAGGGCACTTGATCCGGACATGTTTTCCGTCAATACATCCAACAACGTTTGGAAAATTCCATCGCTTCTTAAATCCTGCTGCTATATTTATAAATTCTTCTTTAGAAGGAACTGCCATGTGCTGTGATGAACGATATTTCCATATTGCATCAGCAACCGAACCAACAATTTTGCCAACAGTATAATCATTCATTCGAAAAACTTGGCTTAGAGCACGAAATGACATTCCAGTTGACAAATACCTGAAACAATAATGATTTTTTACTTGATGTCCTACATTATTAATTGTTGTTTAAAATACCAAATGCATTAGAAACGTTTCTGTTTTTCAGGAAATATAGCCAAGAAGACATGGGAAAATCTGAGGGATTCGTACAGAAAGAAACTCAAAGCACGTAACGAAACTAGAATCGGCCAAGAAGCGGACAACAGTGATGAGAAGTGGCCATTTTATGCGTCCATGGACTTCTTGACGGATATCTTGATTCCTCGAGAAGGTTCAGGGAATCTACTGTATTCAACCAAGGCTGTCAGTAGTAGTCCTATAAATGAGGAAGAGGTGGCAGAACCTGTTATACTGGACGACCAATTCAATGATTCCCCACCTTCTGGTTGTATCAGTGTTCCTTCGGTGACAAACACACGAGAAAGCGCATCCAAGGAAACAGTTAATTTACATGTAAAATCCACTGAGACACGAAATAAAGTTTCAAAGCCACTAAAGAGAAAAGCCGATATTATTAGATACCAAACTCTTGATTTGGAAAGACAAAAAGTAAAACTGCTGGAAGAACGTTTCTCGGGGAAGACGAGAAAAGAGGATGATGAAGACTATTTATTTTTAATGAGTTTGTTGCCATCAATCAAGAAACTAGATAGCATACAAAAAATGAGATTGAGAATGTCAATGCTGGAAAGTGTTACTCTAGAGTTAGAAAGAAAGAGTTTCAGAGGCACAAACTCTAATGGAGTAGTAACTTCATCGTATTCAGGATCTTCAGCTCCAATTTTGACTACTTCATCTTCATCACCCACTATTTTGTGAACTCTCCTACTGATAGTTACAGTTCTCAAAGCGCTCTGCTGCCGAATCAAGCAATCTCTGTTCTTGAACCGCCACAGCTTATGCTTCCTAACACTTTGTTAAATATTTAACCTTCACATATAAAAAGGTTTTTTAAAATAAAACTTTCTACTCACTAATTTTAAAAAAATGACTTATTTTGTATTTAAATATGAGAGTGAGTATTGTGTAATAAATGAATGCATTGATTATACAGTTTGGGGGTGTTTCATTTTAATATAAACATTTATTATATGCTAATTAAATCCCTCATAAAATGTAACAAAAAATATTTAAATAAAAAAAATAAACTCTTCATTTTTCGTTTACATTTCGTGAGCGTCTATATTGATTAAAATAAGTTGAACTAACCTTATAGTAATTGTAAGCTTTTCTTCAGGGCTAACACAATCTCTGAAGTTAGAGTGTGTTGCAAGATCTTCCTTAATGGCTTCTAGAATGTAGTCAAAAGTTTCAATCTGCATCCTATGGTAATCTTTGTATTTTTCTGGATAATCTCTCATTGGCCAACTAGTTTTGAAAAACTCACTGTCACTTCTATCATCATTGAAATCATGAGTCCACGTTCTTGTGTTCTCCTCAAAAAGGCAGTAATTTGAGTCTAGTAGGAGGAAAAGTTCCAAATCTTCTTCCGAGTCACTCATTACGTAAAATTATCGTTTCACTTCAAATTATGTTGAATCACTGACAAGAGTTCCAGCAAACTGTCGGAAAAGATCTGTTGCCAATGTAGGCACATATGCCGGGGTAAATCTGATCAGGAAACCGTGTCTGACCGGAACGGAGGCATTCTGTATCCAATGTAGGTGCAGCCTTAGCGGCCTCACCTGTTCCGCAACTCGTCCCCACCTTCGGAAGCCCAGAGGTGGGTGTGAGAGGCTCAACAACGGCCGCCCTTGTTTTAGTAACCCGAGGCGGGCCCGGGGGGATTTCCCGGGGTGGGCTCGGGGGTGTTCCTCGAGGAGGTCTCCTCGGTTGTATAGGTGGGGGAGACGACCGTTGTGGCGGTTTGGCCTCCTTTAAAAATTTAGGCGCCACAGAAGTTGGCGCGGAATCAACATAAATGTCTCGAGAAGAGACCAACGGCACTGGTCGCGTTGGCTCCTTAGCAGGATTAACTGCGCAATGGCAGTTGGGGCAGTTTATATTTTGACTGACAATCCGGCTATATGAAGTTTGAAATACCAGAGCTTGACTTGATACGTATTCCTTGCGTGCCTGGGCATATGAGATCTTCTTTTCAGATTGTATCTCCAGGACTTTCTTCTCTACCTTCCATTTTGGACAGGCCCGAGACCAGGCGGAATGCGGACCCTTGCAGTTGACGCAGTATTTAGGAGACTCGCATGGTGTTTCGTGAGCCTCCTGTCCACAATCCGCACAGGTTGGCTTACCACGGCATCGCAGCTTCGTATGCCCAAATTCCTGGCACTGAAAACAGCGCCGAGGGTTAGGGACATACGGCCGGACCCTGAGCACGTGGAAGCCTGCTCGGACCTCCTTCGGAAGGGTAGAAGTCGCAAATGTGAGGATATACGTATCCGTCTTCTTTTCTTGTCCATTCTTTTTTGTGACAATACGGTACACTTCGGTGACATGCTGGGGGAAAGCTCCTCACAGATCTCTTTAATGCTTACGCAGTCGAGGTCATAACAAGTGACCACTCCCTTGCAAACATTGAGGAACCTGTGGGGCTCCACCTTCACCTGTATATTTGCCATATTACTCAACGGTATTTCGGAGATCGCCATAATATTTGAGGATTGTGTGTCGGTCATAGTCTGAATCATAATGGTGCCATCACGCAGTTTCCTTATTAAAACGTCAGATTTTGCTGCTCCATTTATCACTCTTTCGAGGATAAATGGGCTGACACGTTTCAGATATTCACTTTCATCTATTCGAGACATCACCAGGAAGCGGGGCTGGGGCCTCACCAATTCCTGGCTTTTTATCAAAACAGGGCTGGACGGCCTTACCCGTTTCCGCCTCTTATCATTAATACGGCTCTGTGAGGGGCCGGGCAGTAAGATGCCAGCAGAACTTGAAAGTACGGTGCCAGCAGACAGTAAGGTGTCAGCTGTGACAATGGACTCAGTTATGAGTGGGAGGACAACCTGCAAAAGTACTCGGATCGTAGACCCAGGTTGATCCCAGTTGGTTCTACCACATAGGGCCCTGTTAACTCTTCCGACGAGAGGCTCCATACGACGCTAGACATGACAACCTTCATATGGAGCATCGCCGGAAGAGAGGTCACAGCAGCAAGTGTATGCAGGAAAGTGCTAATTTTACGTCCGGGACCCTCATGAACGCAACCGGTCTTTTCTCAAGGTAGGGTACCCGGTTGTCATCCCTAAGGCCCTTCTACAAAGATATTACAACCGGCGCACTTTCATTCGGGAGCTCAAAGCGGTGGTATCCAATAATAAACAGAGAAGAGCCGGGTTAGTAGCCAAGGTCGTCAACGGAAAGGCCGAAGGCCTCCGTGCAGGATGAACGGCAGGAGGAAGGGAAGAAAAAGGTAAGGATAGATAAAGAGAAGGGGGAAGAGTGAAAAAAAAGAACGGAAAGGAATGAAGAAGAAAAGAGGTGAAAGGAAAGATATAGGATAGGTTTGTCCTGCACGAGGTACGTCCTGCACAGAAGCCTCCCCTTTTAGTCGCCTCTTACGACAAGCAGGGGTTACTGCGGGACTATTCTAAACCCCGTCCCGCAGGGGGATTCAACTAACATTAATTCTCCATGCTGTCATGAGCTCGTCATTACTTTGGTTTTCAGCTGATGTATGCTAACTCTGCAGAGGAACTTGAAAATGCCAAAGTTCAGTTCGATGAGCTTTGCAAACATAGAAAATACAAAGAGAGAGTTCATAACATGCTCAGTGAAGATAGAATCCAAGAGTGGGTATCCCTCTTCAGGTCCTTCAACACGACACATGGGCACAACACGAACAATTTTTCTGAATCTACAATTAGGGTACTGAAGGATATTATTTTGTGTCGCACCAAAGCATTTAATTCGGCGGCACTTGTAGATTTTACAGCAAGCGTTTGGGAGAAATATTTGGAGGCAAGAATTTTAGAGTTTGCACACAATAGGAAATCAGAACAACGCGCGTCATACGCTCAATTATTACAAAAGGTGCCCTCAGGTTCTTCAGAAAAGATTGAAGTTTTGGCTGAAGACATGTATTTGGTGCCTAGTGGTGAAACTGGCGCTCTGACTTATGAAGAGAACAGTTTGGTGGGCTGGTGCAGCTGTCCTGTCGGTAAACAGGGTGCATTTTGTAAGCACCAAACTTTAGTGCACAGTAAATATGGAGGGCTTTTCCCTAACGCTCCTCCCTTATCTGCTGAAAACAGATATGCATTGGGTGTACTTGCACTAGGGCCAATGTGCCCACTGGCAACATTTTTTTTAAGTATGGAAAAGGAAATTCCTGCTAGTGTTGATGGTATACAAACACACCTCTTCTTTTAAGTTCTGAAATTTGTGAAGAAGATAATAAAGTTTTAGAGGTTTCCCTTTCCAAACAAGCATTAGAATTCCCCAAAGAAGAGTTTGACAAAACTAAACAAGAATTGAACAGTCAGCTAGCGCATATAATAGAACTCACTAAAGACTGCAGTGTTTCACACAGGCATACAAAAAACATTATTAAAAAATTAAAGTATGTTGAAACAAAAGAACAAGCTACTGACACTTTGATACGAATGAGTTATTGCTTAAATAAGTCAAGAACTTCATATATCAAAGTTCAGCCAAATTCATTGTCACGTAGAAGACAAGGCGTTAAGCGCGGGTCTAAAAGAATTTCCGCTGGGCGACCTTCTACTAAAGAGCCTGTAATAAAAAGCCATAAAATAAAGCGATCTTTGGGTAGCAGTGTTCGTCAAAATGTATCACATATTAAAACACAATAGTAATGTTCATTTTCTGTGCTCTACTATGTATATATTTTGTAGCACCACGTCTTACTACCAGTTCGGGTTATACGCATATGCTCTAATTACGATAATGGGTTAGGGATGATGGCATAGGTGTAATTTAGAGGAAGTGCACTCAAATTTGCGTGGATAGAATGCGGGAAACCATTTTGTATTATTATTATTATTTAGAAGCGCGTCGACACAATGAGGTCATTAGGGCCTTAACATAGTATAAACAGTAAAATAACCATGAAAGAAATAGTGTTATCAAATTCTTTATGAAAAGGTTAGAACACATGTAAAACACAATATAAAATGAATAAATCTCAACGTGAGAAAAAAAAAACCGTTTGAAAACTCCATAGGAGTGCTCAAATGGTCTCACTGTACAAATATAGTGAAACACCTGTTAAAAAAACACAGGTGTACAACTCCAATATTATTATTATTATTATGGTTTAAAGGCCCATCGACACATCGAGGTCATTAGGGCCTTGAAATATATGAAAAACATAATAAAATCCGCATAGGGGAAAGAGATAAAACATTCACCGTCTGAGACACTCCATAGGAGTGCTCAAATGGGCTCTTAGTATAAATTAAGTGATACACCTGCTAAAAAAAAACCACAAGTGTATCACTCCAATAAAAAACAAAACAAACATATTAAAACAATATGCGAGTTAAATATACAAAACAAACATTTTAAAATATATGTTAAAAAGGGCTTAATATGAGATAAAATCCAGATGAGTCACTTTATGTTATATTATTATTATTATTATTACTGTGGTTTAAAGGCCCATCGACACATCGAGGTCATTAGGGCCTTGAAATATATTTAAAACATAATAAAATCCCCATAGGGAGAGATATAATCATTCACCACCTGAGACACTCCATAGGAGTGCTCAAATGGGCTCAAAGTACAATTGAGTGAAACACCTGCTAAAAAAACCACACGTGTATCACTCTAATTAAAAACAAAACAAACATATTAAAACAATAGATTAGTTAAAAAGACAAAACAAACATGTTAAAATAATTATTTTATTAAAGTTTATTAAAATGGATAAAACGACAAAACAAACACATTAAAGTAAACTAAAATGTTAAAAATGTCTCAATATGAGATAAATTCCAGATGAGCAACTTTATAAAAGTGACTCAAATGGCACTAAAAAGATTCGCCTGGCGTATAAAATGGAGTAGACAAATAACTCCTTTAGCGCTGTCGCGTAGTAAAAAATGAAGGTCACCTTTAAAATCAAGGGCCAGGCGAATAGGGGCATGTCTGCGACACTCCACCAAAATGTGGTGCACACTAAGGGGGAGCATCGCAAAATTCACACACTGGAGGTGGATCCCCTCTGAGTAAAAATCCGTGGGTTAGAAATGTATGCCCGACGCGTAGTCTCGTCACGATCACCTCCTCTCTCCTAGACTTTCGTATAGAAGAGGGTCATCGCGACACACCGTCCCTGATGGACCGCAGCTTGTTCTTAGCAGGGGTTGAGACCCACTTCTCGTGCCAGGTGCGTAAGACTCCACGCTGAACATAACCCTTTAGGTCAAAAAACATGAAACCCAGACTCGCCTCCGGAGGCAGGCGTGCTGCCTGGTCAGCCAGTTCATTTCCTGAAAGACCGGCGTGACCAGGAATCCAGCAAAAGGCGATCCGGGTGCTTAATGAATCAATTTTTAGAATTTGCTCATGTATCATCTGACCGAGGGGATGCCAGGAGTAGAGTGTGGACAATGCCAACAGAGCACTCATGGAATCCGTGCAGATGATAACAGAACGGTGACTATTTCGGTATATAAAACACAAAGATTTAAAAATGGCATACAATTCAGCCGTAAAAACACTGGTTTCTTTAGGTAAACCAAATTTAAAATTGGATCCTTCCACAACAAAAGCACATCCAACGGAGGCTACAGATTTAGAGCCATCAGTGTAGATGTGGCTCAAATCCGTGAAAGCGAGTGGAGAGGAGCTCATTAAAGGTCCTCTCATATAAAAAGTTTGGGGTGGTCGCTTTAGGAACTTGGCAAGATCAAAATGGCATTTCGGAGGACGTATTTTCCAGGTTGAAACTCGACTTGGTGATATGGGGATAGCCTTTGGCAGCACTATCCCACACGTGTCGAAAACCGATAGCATCCGGATCCCAACCGGCCTTGTACTACGCCATTTGGTTTCATACAAGACACGGTTAGGGGGATGAAAAACAGGGGGGTAGGCAACATGCTCTGGCATGCAGTGCAGTTTCGACACGTAAGATGCCAGGAGGTAAGACCGCCGGTAAGAAAGAGGGGGCTCACCGGCGTCGGTACGAAAGAGGGGCTCACCGGCGTCGCACAGATGCTGACGACTGGACTGGTGCCAAAAGCACCGGCAGCCAGTCTAATGCCAGCATGGTGGACACTATCTAGAATCTTTATTGCCGAAGGTCTAGCTGAACCATAAACAAAACTGCCATAGTCTAGTTTAGATCTTACCAAAGCCCTAGACAGGCGCATCAAGGTTTCCCTATCAGCACCCCAGGACCGACCGCTAACCACTTTGAGCAGGTTTAGTGCTTTTATAGAACTCGCTTTCAAGTCTTTGATGTGGGGGATCCAAGTTAATTTAAAATCAAATAAAAGTCCCAGAAACTTTACGGTTTCTGAGACTGGTAGTACGGCGTGGTTCATTAAAATATTGGGGGCTGGCTGTATTCCGCGTAATCTATGGAAGTGGACGACCGTCGTTTTGGCTGCAGAGAAGCGAAAGCCATTACGAGATGCCCACGACCAAAGATTGTTAACACTGTGTTGTATCTGTCGTACAGCCCTGTGGAGACTTGACGAACTGCAATAAATTGCGTAGTCATCCACAATAAGGCATGAACGAACAGGTGAGCGCACGTTGTCCACAATACTATTTATCGAGATAGCGAACAACGTACAGCTCAGAATACTACCCTGAGGCACCCCATTTTCTGAATAAAATCCTCGGATAAGGTGTTATATTTAACCTTACCCGGAAGTGTCTATCTCACATAAAATTATATATAAAAGAAGGAAGGTTTCCTCGAAGCCCCCAATTAAAAAGTGTTTTCAAAATGCCGTACCGCCAGGTGGTGTCGTACGCTTTCTCCAGATCGAAGAAAACAGCCAGAAGATGCGGGCTTATGGAGAAAAGCGTCACGAACAGCCGTCCTTTAGACGGACAAGATGATCCACTGTAGATCGGTTCTGGCGAAAACCACATTGAATATTAGATAACAGATTGCGGGATTCTAAATATCGTATAAATAGTTATTAAATTATTTTTTTCCAATATTTTACATACATAACTGGTTAAAGCTATCGGTCGATAACTAGTTGGCTCTAATTTATCTTTGCCATATTTATATAACGGGACAACGATTGCTTGCCTCCATAGTGATGGGAACTGATGAGATTCCCAGACACTATTGAAGAGGTCCAGAAGATATGCGTGTCCGGCAGGGGGCAGCTGCCGCAACATTTCATAGTGGATATCATCTGGACCGGAAGCTGTGTTGCCCGCCTTGGGAGAGGGCATAGGTCAGCTCATTTTGCGTAAAGGGGGAGTTATAATCCTCCCCCCGACTTGGACCAAAATCAATAGTACGGCGTTCGAAGCTCCTCTTATGCACCGCGAACTCGTGAGAGTACTCGCAGTGCTAGAAATAGCGCGAACATCGAGCCCAATACATTGGCGACCTCCACAGGGGAGGAGACAAGTGAACCGTTAGACATGAGTGCGGGTATATTATAAATGGTATTATTGCTACTACGTACTTTACGAATGTGATCCCAAAACTTGCTTGTGGGAGTGGAAATAGTAAGGGTAGAAATAAACTGTCTCCAAGACTCTCTTCTGCTTTCTCGATAATAACGGCGAGCTCTAGCACGTAGAATCGGGAATGACTCCAGATTCTCCGAAGGACGTCGATTAAAGATACGTAGGGCTCTTCGACGGTTAGAAATAGCCAGCCGGCACTCCTCGTTCCACCAGGGAACGGGACGGTGGCGCGGGTTTGGCGAGGATTTAGGGATGGATGCCCTCGCCGCCGCTATGACCGTCGAAGTAAATTGCCCACCTTAACATCGACGTCAGGAGAATGGGGTTCGTCGAATACGGCGAGCTCGCGGAATTTTATCCCAGTTAGCACGTTTAAGAACCCATTGGGGGAACCGTGATGTACTGGAGGATCTTGAATTTGTGAAAGCAGAATGGGAAAAAGATCGCTGCCACATAGGTGCGAGTGAACCTCCCAAAGGAAGTGAGCAGCAATCCCGGGCTACATAGAGCTAGGTCGATGGCAGAGGATACACCATTAAAGGTGGAGAAGTTGTCTGGCTCCCGGTGTTCATTAACACCAGGTTTCCCGAGGCAAGAATAATCCTCTACCATCCTCCCGCGGGTGTCTGTAAATTAGACCCCCACACCCAGGGTTTGCGCGTTAAAATCCCCCAAGATGAATAGGGGCGGGAAAAAATTTTAAAAGAGGCCTCTAGAGTCCCCTTGGGAAACACTTCACCTGGTGGGGGTAAATGCAGCATACGGTTTCCTCCATAAAGGGGGGCCGACAGCAATCACTTGGAGATCGAAACAATATTTAAATTCTTTGATATAATTGCTTTGTGCGAATATAGCCACACCCCGCTAGCCCGACAAAGAAAGGCTTGTCGGACGATACCATCGTACCCAAGAAGCATCGGGTTGTCATTTGGGGGAAGTGGGCTCCTGCAAACCCAAAATGGGAAGGGTTCAGGAAGAAATTTGTTTTTTAATTTCCTCTAAACGAGCATAGAAACCCCCACAATTTCCCTTTTTGTAGCGACATACTTTTTTAATATAAATTTAATTTTCCCCAACCATGACACACTCTTAAAAAAAAAATTGGTTGAGGCCTTTTTTTGGGCCTCTTGCCTTTCCCCCCAACCCCTGGGCCTCCCCCTTTAAGGAGAGGGTTCGGGGTTTATTTTGGGTGACTGGGTAGTCGGGTCCTTGCGCGAAGGCTTAGTTAAGGCCTTCGAAGCTTTTTTAAAATAATTTTTTTTGGGGTCCCCTACTGGGCCTTCCAAGGGACCCGGGGGACCGCCCCTTGGGGAGCCCACCTTTTTTCCCCCCCTCATCCCCCGGGCCTCTGGAGGGCCCCGAGGCAGGGTGACGACTTAACATGGCCCCACACAATTTATTTCCCCCCAAGGGGGGATCGGTTGGGTTCCCCGAGGAGGGGTCGGGGGGGGGTTTCCCCGAGGAGGGCCGCGGGAATCCCCTAGGAGGACCTGGGGAAGTCCCCGAGGAGGACTCTGGGGTGTTCCCCGATGGGGGTTTAGGGGTGTTCCCAAGGGGGGCTTCTCGGGGGTACAGGTGGTGGTGGCGACTTTTGTGAGGGTTTCAACCCCCTTCTATTATTTTCTGCATCACCACAGATTGATGCCGTCTGTTTTGTTTGTCTCGAATAGAGACGAGTGGGACAGGTCTTGTAGGAGTCTTTGCAAAAAATTAACTGCGCAGTGGCAGTTAGGGCTATTTATATTTTTGGGTGACAATTTGGCTGTAGGAACTTTGAAATACCGGGGCTTGCAGTGCAGTATACTCTTTGCGTGCCTGGGCATAAGGATCTTCTTTTCTGTTTGGATCTCCAGGACTTTTTTCTCTACTTTCCAATTCGGACAGGACCGAGACCAGGAAGATGAGGACCCCTTGCAATTAATGCAGAATTTAGGAGACTCGCAAAAGGGTTTTTCGTGAGCCTCCTTCCACAATCTGCACAGGTCGGCTTACCACGGCATCGCAGCTTCGTATGCCAAAACTCCTGGGACTGAAAACAGCGCCGGGGGGTTTTGGGGGCATAAAGGCCGGACCCTGAGCACGTGGAAGCCAGCTCGGACCTCCTTTGGTAAGGAAGGAGTGGCAAATTTAGAATATAACTATCATGTTCTTCACTACATCGTTCCTTTTGATGGTGATCCTATATACTCCGTGACATGTTTTAAGGGAAATCTCCTCACAGATGTCCTCAAAGCTTACGCATCGAGGTCAATAGCAAGTGACCACGTCCCTTGCAAACATTGAGGAACCTGTGCGGTTCCACCTTCACCTTTAAATGATTCGAGGGCCTCAACGGTATTGTAGTTATGGCCATTATTTTTTGTCTGAAGGTCGTTTTCCGTCTGGGGTCATAATCGTGCCATCGCGCAGTTTTTTAATTGAAACCCCCGACTCGGCAGCTCCACTTATCACTCTTTCGAGGACAAATGGGCTGACACGCTTGAGGTTCTCATTTTCACCATTCGAGACATAACCAGGAAGCGGGCTGGGGCCTCACCACTTCCTGGAATTTTTCAATTAAAGGCTGGACGGCCTTACCCGTTTCCGCCTCTTATCTATATTACACCCTAATGACGGCCGGGCAGTGAGTTGCCAGCATGTTTGGCCAGTACGGTGCCAGCGGCGACAATGTTGTCGGGCCATGCCATGATTGGGGACAACCTACACAGTACTCGGATAGTAGACCCAGGTGAACCCAAGTTGGTACTACCAACATATGGCCCTGTTAACTGCCCGAAGAAAGGGTCTATAAAAGACGTTAGACATGACAACCTTCGCATAGAGCTTCGCCGAGACAGAGGGCGTCGCAGCAATGGGTGTAGGAAAGTCCAAATTTTACATCCGGGGCCCCCATGAACGCAACCGATCTTTTTCCCAAAAATAGGGTACCCGGTTATTGTCATCCCTAAGGCCTTCTACTAAGGTATTGCAACCGGCGCACTTTCATTTAGGTGCTAAGGGAGTGGTATCCAATAATAAACAGAGAAGAGCCGGGTTAGTTGCCAAGGTCGTCAACGGAAAGGCCAAAGGCCTCTGTGGAGGATGGACGGCAGGGGAAGGGAAGAAGGAAGGAGAGATAAAGCGAAGGTGAGAAAGAGTGAAAAAAAGGTGAAAGTGAAGAAGAAGAAAATGATGTCAAAGGAAAGATATAGGATAGGTTTGTCCTGCACGAGGTAAGTCCTGCACAGAAGCCTCCCCTTTTAGTCGCCTCTTACGACAAGCAGGGTTACTGCGGGACTATTCTGTAACCCGTCCCGCAGGGGGTTAAACATTATTTAAAAAATAAAAATGCAATATCGGTTTGAAAAATTACTCATTTAATAAAATATGTTGAACTAATATTAGGGACAAACTATACTTCCATTCATTTGATTCCATTTGCGTGTGTTAGAACTTTCCTTTTTTTTAAATATTATTTGAACAGTAAGACACGTTCTATATAGCCAAACTCTACTAAATATGTAGGTATTATCAAAGTCAAATTGTGTATGCGTAAAGTGTTTTACTGACTCGCTTTATAATCTCGTGTATTAAAGTGATGCGATAAGAATTCTGATCGGTAGTCTTTATTGATAGATGCTCATCAATCAATTAGAGGAGCTGTGATTGTTACTTGGCAGTCTAAGTGATCTTTTTTTCGCATCATCTCTGTAACTAACTTGGAACTAACATATTCCTGAATCCCAAAGAGCCTTAGCTCAGAATCAGTATGAGTCTCTTTATGTAGTTTCTTTGTTATTCCTTTTCTTAGTCAATTCAAAGTGATGCCGAATCAAATAATATTAAATATAACCAAATAACAAATGGAAGTTTGATGTTTTTTGTCGTAAAAAATAGTGTGCAAATAATTTCAAACCCAAATTATTGCTTCCAGAATGTTTTATTGATTTACTGTTAAACATAAGCTGATAATTCAAGTTATTATCACAATATTTTATTCAATTCTTATATAATTTTCACGGAAAAATCAAAGTTTTTGATGCTTCACACCCCTTTGGAATGAAACATATTGGAATGCTATTTATTATTTAGTCACCAAGTCTCAATAAGCATTCTGCTTGTGGGCAAGGGGGTAGGGTTGAGGAAAGAGAAATAGATGTAGTGACAAGGAACGCAAAAAAAGGGGGGGGGGGAAACTAGGGAGTAAATGAAAGTGGAGGAAGCTGAAAAATTTTTGTTTGATTGGTGTATACACAATTCCTTGCGCGCGCCCTAGCGCAAACATAATTATAGAGGAATGAAGAAAAATAGGAGGAGGTAAAAAGAGAGGAGGGGGCTATACAGTAATGATAGGACTGTATTTTTTTTAAAGTAAAAAAATGCTTTGTTTTTTATATATTGACATGATGAATGATTTTGAAGCTTTGATCTAACAGATAAAAGTACCATAATTTATACGGGAAGGGAGCTATGGTTAAAATAAAATGGCAGCATTCAATTAAGACATAAACTTATAGCTAAGAGCTAAGAATCTATTTCATCTAGACACAAAGCTAAGTGTTTGAATAAAGTTTAATCTAAATTAAAATTTAATTTAAAAAGTTTTAATATCATTGATTGATTTTTTCCATATAGTTTTATTTTCTCAAAATAATATGTATTTGATTATAACATTGTAAATACTTCACCCCCATTATAAAATGGTGGCTATAGCCCGAACAGAGGTCAGTAAGACGCTGTTTCCCAGCAAAATAAATAATTGTGGTGTCTTCTCGAGAACCATAAATGACGTTAGTAAGAGTTTTGTGGTTGAAAAGGAAGTATCATATATTAAAGAACTAAACGAAAATGAGCCGAGGATGTTTTCAGTGGGCTAGTCAAGCGAGTGTCCGAGGGGCTTTAATTGCCGTGTCCGGGTAGCGTCTGGCAACAAGTACGCCGAAATTTCACACCACGTAAGTCACTAACGTGCATCAACTAGGAAATATATCTTTTCTATGTCAATTGTTCCCTCAATATCATCGTATTTATCGATTAACTTCAGGTTGGTTTCAACCTCACAATCGTCCTGGATCCCTCGTCAATCGCAGATCCACGAGATTGGAGTAACACCCGCCGCTCCGCAAAGCCCCCCGAAGGAAGACCCGGAAGACAACATCACATTAGAGACATAGACACAAACAGAAAATTATAATTATAGATAACCACATTTATTTTCTTGTTTTATTTTTTCTACTTCATGCTTAAACGAGAGTTTTCTTGGCTACGTAAGGCATAAAAATCCGAAGAGTACCCTTAATCCCGCCAAGGGCTAAAGCAGTTTGAAAACTCAATTTGTGAAGTTCTATAAAACCAACAGTTATCCTTCTGCAATTTTCATTATGTCAGTCTCATAGCCGCCAAAGTTTACTTGAGCTCAATAAGAAGAAAGAGAAATGTATCGACAATATTGAAAATGATCGCCCTTAACGAGACCATTCATTCTGGAGCTTCAAAGCAGTGGTATCCAGGTAATAACAGAGAAAGCCGGGTTAGTAGCCAAGGTCGTCAACGGAAAGGCCCAAAGGACTACCGTGCAGGATGAAACGGCAGGGGGAGGGAAGGGAAGGAAGGAAAGTGATAGAATGGAGAAGGAAGGAAGGAGAGGAAAAAAAAAAAAAAAAAAAGGAAAAAAGGGGAGAAAAAAAGGAGAAAGAAAGATTATAGGATAGTTTTGTCCTACACGAGTACGTCCTGACAGAAGCCTCCCCTTTTGGTCGCTTCTTACGACAAGAAAGGGGGTTACTGCGGAACTATTCTAAACCCCGTCCCCAGGGGGAAGTCCTTCAGACTTGTTGATTTAGTCCGAGTGACTAATTGTTGTTTGGTGTCAACCCAACTTAATTAATATAGTCAGATAATTCTGACAATTTTTTTTTCCCTATGTCCATATGACATAGCTTAAATACAGGAGCTTCGGACTTTTAAAGTAGTAAGGACCTTGCTTTAAGCTTCCTCTTCTCCATAAGTTCATTATTTCCGTTTTATAAGTCCTAATGACTTCACAATATCCTATGACGCCAATGGACGTCAAGCTAACTTTTTATCGAATTTTTTTTTTATGGCTACTAAAGGTGGTCTAACCCCTTATTTGAGGACCTAGTTGGGTCAGTATCTCACGACATTTTTGTTGGTACCTTTTTTCTGCGTTACTATTAAGGGTGCGCAAAGTGCGGAACACGGCTAGTTTTTGTATAGTGGCCCGTACAGATAGTGTTTTCATTTTACCCTTGTTGGCACTTTTAATTGTCCTAGTATTTAATGTTAGCGTGTACCCCAGATAGTGGGTAATGACATAAAGTACTATTGAATGCTCTGGTAGTACCCACTGGGAAAAGGGACCGGCCATAGTACAATTTTGTGTGGACACCTGATTGTTAGCCATCTGCTAATGTAATAGATGAAGGTCCTCGTTAACAATTTATTATTTTGGATGTCTTTCTTATTCCAAGTCAAGCTAGCTATGTAACGATTTACAAACGAGAAAGAGTTCAACCAATTCACGCCAAGTAATAGGGGTCTAAACTCACACCTGCCTGTGAAGGGGCCCACTTTCCGCTCGCCTTGGACACGCACGCACTCGAAAAACCCAACGGCCCACTGAGAGTGGGGCCGCTCTCTTCACTTCGACTGTGATTAAGGCCCCGCCCACTAAGAAGAAATCGTCGCGAATTTGACTTGAGCTGTTTCCGGTTCTCCTAAAATTAAATGCTATCAGCGTATCTTTAAAACCCCCGAGCTGCCATTTTCTCCCACCTGAGCGCTGCTCGTTTCCTTTCGTTCATTTATTCCCTTTCCCTCATTTCCCCCTCTCTGAGGTCAGAATCGACGCTCACAAATCGTATAAAAAGGACTGTTGCTTCTAATCTCTATAAAATATACCACAGGCTCATTAAGGTGAGGGTTTCTCCGACGTATCTTCGGGGTTACTTATTCTTTGAAATTCTTTTTTGGCATTATTATGGGGGGGAACTTTTTCTAATTTATCCGTTTTAGGCTTAACTTCTGAGAGATTTAACTTAGTTCATGACTAATGGATTTAAGTGGCGTATCCACGGCTTGTCAAATTTACTTAGATTTTTGGTGCACCTAAGTGTCTATCTTCACTCTTACCTAATCGGTCATACTTGGGTGCATTCAACCGGGTGTGTAAAATAATCTTTATATGAAACTAAACTTTGGTACTTTATTATGCTTTATGTGTTAGGCGTAAACACGTTTGGTGGCGTTTATGTTAGCGCAGGTTAGACTGAAAAGGTTATTGGGAGCAATCATGGAGTTAAATAATGGGGACAGCCATTATGGCGTATCTGACGTTAACTTGGAATTTGGTTGTATCTCTGATTTTTAGGCTGAGAGCATGGCTCTGTATTTAAATTTAAATTATCAGGTTCTTTATGTAAATATTAAATGAGTAGGATTGTCGTCTCTCAGACACCATGTATTGTTGATGTGCCTCATAGGATTCTTCTAGCCGAAACATTAATAGAATTGGTCTTAAAATTGTATAGTAGGTTAGACTTGAGTTATAAATCTAGGATATACTGGCAAGCAGATGTTAAGGGTATTAAAATAACAACATATGAGGTTTAACCATAGTTGTATGTATAGGTATTTGAACTTAGTAACGTATAGTGATATAAGGTTTACTAGTTTAGGGTTTTGATAAAATGTAACTAAAGCTTCAGCTCATGAAATTTAATCATGTTTATATGTAGTTAAGCTCAGTTACGTAAGGTAATGAAAGTGACGGCCTTGCGGTCTAATAGAGTTTAACTTTATTTTGGGCTATCATGCTGAATTGTTACCTATAGCCAGTTAGGGCTTAACTTCATATTGATAATGAGTGGAGAGGTAAAATGTATAGCATGTATGTGCTTAGGCTGCTTGGGTTTAGTACGAGAACTTTACAAATTAGTATCTCGAAATATTGACATTATAGGCGAACCTCACCAATGAACTTGTAACCAGGTATCCACGGGTCTGATTTCTTGAATGGACCCTGAACTGAACTTTAACTCTAAATTTAATTTTGTAATCTCTGGGTCTATCTTTAATAGAGTAAATTCCTATTATGAATATTTTCAGCTATTTAGCTATATTTTGACATTTTACTATGTTTGTTATTTTTGAATAACTAATAACTTGTCAACATTATTTTCTTGTATCTCTTCTGCTCTCCTGCACGCTCCATTTGTTTTAAATAGATGAGGGTGAAAGACGGTACAGCTATCTTGGCGTCAGTTAGCTTTATAACTCCAAAACTTATAAGATTTTCAGCTATGACTTTATGAGTAATTAATTCGCCATGTTTTCTGCTTACACACTTCTAGTGGAAGTTCTGGCTGTAGCTCAGCTGGTTTGGCATCTAATACATTCTTTCAACTTAACTTCCTTTTGACCGTTACGTGTCGTCTTGGACGCGTATTCCCCGTGCTACGGGAAGTTCCTATATATTTGGAGTTGTTAAACCCTATTATATTTGTCAGTTTTAAAACTTAATGTTTATAATAATACTTCTATAGTTTACTTGTTTTACCTAGCCTATCTAGCGGACTTTATTACACTTTATTATTTTCTGTCCAGCTTCATTCTCCAATAAGTTTTGTAAACCAATATTACCCTCGTAAGTTATTTGTATAATAAATCTATTATTGTTACCAATTCAATTCTCTTACTTCTATATATGTTTCTCTACTTCTACCATGTCATACATTTTGCTTTGTAATAGTTATCAATACCTTCTCTACATATTAGAGTGAAGGTGAGGAAACAATACACTGGGCCATTTCATAGTCAAATTTAGTACGCCTCAAGTGCGGCGCTACACTAAGTACATGACGACACCTACCTAAACCAGAATGGAATGGGCCGTTCTCGCATAGGAAACTGGCCCATTCCATTCTGGTTTAGGTAGGTGTCGTCATGTACTTAGTGTAGCGCCGCACTTGAGGCGTGCTAAATTTGACTATGAAACTGGCCCACTATCTGATAAGTTCTGGATCACTGTATAACAAATGAATGGGTAGTTGCTACACTGTATAATTAGTGTAAAGTAGGTTAAAAATATTATTTGTAATCTCATCGATAATTATAAGGTCGCTTGAAAACCCTTAATAGTAAAAAGTGAGATTATAGGTTTTAAAATATACTCATTTAATGCAGTGTTTTTTGTATTCAATCAATTTATTAATCTCTATAATTTAAATAAATAGTAAACATAATTCTAAAACAAATATTTTTGCCAAATTAAATAAAGTTTAAAAATTACATCTTAAAACGGGAATCGAACACCAATGTAAAAGACAATATTCATTTATTGTTCATATGTTGATATTTAATTTGAGAAATTGTCGTAGTGAATGATCATTAAAAAATAAAAAGCATTTGTTCCATAGTTTGCCTTTTGTTAAAGATACTTAAGTTTTGCAATTTAGTTACTCAAGTAGATTTTTACAAAGTTTTAAATATACTATTAATATACAGATTCTTCAAATAATATTTCATCATTATGGAATGTATTAAATGGCTGAGAATACGAGCTGCAGCACCTGGTCTGTAATTAATTAACACTACTTTATTAAAGTCTTGGCCTGCGATAGGAAATCTAGGTTCCTGTGAAATTGGTCTATACTTTTTAAATCTTGGTTATTATCTTCAGGAAGATACAGTCTTCTATGAACTGGATCGACCTCTTCATTATGTTGATAAAATAAGTTATGGGAGTTTTTTTTTGTAAAATTGTTGTGTATTTTGATATTGTTTAAAAACGGTCTTGGTCATGATCTTCATAATTTGATGGCCCAAGTATCTGTCGGCCGTGTTGGTATCCTTGTCTTAATAGTCGGGGAACTTCCACGAATGATTGTTGATTAACATTTTCTTGACGGAAAAGATGATCATTAAAATTATTTTCTTGAAATGGTTCAATGTAACGAATTTGTGGATGCCATCTTGATGCATATTTTGAACATTCAATGGCGTAGTTGGTTGTAATTCTGCAGCAGAACCATATGTCTCGTGGAAAAACTTCGGAGAAGGACAAACTTTTGAGATCCGCGAGGTATCAGGTGAATGTTATCAAAGTTTGTCGGAGATTCTATCGGTTTGGTTTTTGAGAAGAAGGTTACTGGTGGCCTACCTGTTCGGAGTGGTTTGGTTTCTGGTGGTTCTTGTTGGTATTGTGGAAATGTTTGAACCGTTGAAATCTTTATGTATGTTTCATTGGGCGCTCTTGAAAGTTTTTTTCCAGAGTATGTATTTGTGGAATGTTTAGTTTGGAAACCTTGGATTATCAGTGTATGGTTGAATTGGAGATGCACTATTTTATTTTGTTTTTAGTTTCCTTAGGTGGAGGGAATGTTTGTATGTCTTGATTATCTGTGTGAATCTCCGTGGTTACTCTTTGAGACTTGTTTCTATTAAGTCTTTCATTTGGTGGTGGAATTTTCAGTGAATCGTTATTTTCAATAGAAGGCTGAGTTGGGTATCTGAGATATTTGTTCTGATAAACCTTTCGTTTGATGTTGGTACGGGTTGGTAAATTTGGATCAATTTCCTAAAGGAATCTTTTGGAACTCTTTGAAATCTATTTTGTGTATATCTTTGATTATTTTGTGGTTCGGTTTGATGGTATGTATACTCAGATATAGGCTCGAAGTATTTATTCGTGATAAACCTCTCGGTAATTGGTGGTTCAGTTGGAGAGTTGGAATATTGTGTGCTTAATTCACTGGGGAATCTTGGATGTATATTTTTTGTCAATACATCAGTTGTTAGTGGTATTACTGTGGGCACATCATATTTAAGAGTTTCTGTGAGTGGTTGAGGTGTTCCCTAGAATTTGTTCTTTTCCTGTAAAACGATTCAGCTGGCCTTTTTTTGAATACAGCAGGTGGCTTCGCATCGAAAGTTGTATCTGGTGTGAATGTACTAGCAATGTAAGCGACATCGTTTTTAAGGCCAAATTCCCCGTTTCCAACAGGAAGCTTTTGTTATTGTTTCGAGTTCTCCCCACCCATAGCTATGGAAGTCAGGTTCTTTGTATCTAATTGCTTGTCACTTTTTAGGGTTGAATTCATAAAATCATGTTTTGCGTATTTTGCATTAATTATGAGGTAATTCTTCATAGTTTGAACTTTTTGAGTAAACTTCTGAATACCCTGGCATTTTACGGAACTTACTTCTATAGAAGTTCTGCGTATTGTTAGAACTGTAAAAAAACTTCTGTTTCTTGACTGTATTATTTGTGGAGAAGGCGACGATGTTTTAACCTCTCTATTATTGAGAATCTTTCTTTTTCGAGGAAGTAGTTTTTCTCCCGCAGACTCTTTAGCACCGTAATTTGTATACTCATCTATGTTCTCCCTATTTTTACGGATCACTTCCTCTGTAGCCAGCGGTTCACTGTATACATCCAAATGGTCTGCATTGAAGTCTTGTAATATAGACACTCCTTGAGGTTCCGCTCAGATATTGCTTTGGAACGTCCATGGTCGAGAAACCATCGTAATCTTCAACGGGTGAATCTTTTACATCAAACAATTGTTGTTGGCTCATTAAAATGTTGTTGTCTATTAGTGATATTCTAATAGAACTATTGATATCATCTTGCTTGTGCAGTTAAAACAGGTGGAGTTTCTATAGTGGAAGTGAAATCAATTAGCCTGTTAATTCATTTCCAGTATTTGTCTTTTGATTATGTATTCCCCCTCTCCAGTTTATATTATTTATATGGTTTGAGAAAGTTTTTTGCATATATTCTGTTGGCGTTTCTGTGTACTAATATAATGGTATATGACTTCTTGGTTAAGAATCCAGAGTGGTAGTTGCAAAGTATTGTAAGAGTGTTTGTATTGACGATTGGTGTATCCTCCAAATCATTAAAAGATGATTCTGTCGTTGTTGGAAAGTTAAGTAATTTTTAATGTTTCGTTTTGTTCGATAAACAGTTGTTTGTTCTTAAAAAAATTGTCTTTTAGAACCAAATTTTCTATTTTCATATTAATATATGATCAAATTCTAGATGGAATTACTATTGTCATCTTCATTCTGGTCTGTTATTTGATATTTATATGTAAGAATTATTATTAACATGTATTTCAATGGGCGGTGCGAGGCTAGCGCCGTTATGTGTGTATTGAAAGTGAAACACTGATGAATTAGAGGAAGGAATTTGAAATGGTACAGCTTCTAGAACGTATGGAGAAGTTTCTTGAGCAACGGAGCATCAAATAAAAAACTTTGTGATGTAAGTTCTGGGAAGATATCTTCATCAGATATTTATTTGTATAACTTGGTGTTGAACTTGCAGGTGATTCTTTTCCAGACAATTCAAAGTAGTCTGTTGATACTGTTGAGGTAGGAAATGGCTCTTCCGTAGAAACATTTTCCAAATTTCTAGTTAATATGTATAATACTGTGGGATAGGTATCAATTAATTCAGGAACTAGTTTTTTTCGTTCCAAGGACTTTGAAAAGTTTTCTTCTGTAGTAAATTCATCCTTGAATGAATTCGCTGATGAACTTTGAGTGTATTGGTCAAGTTTCGGATGGTTTTGAAAATGTATCGGAAGATATTTTGTTGGATTCATCGGTAATAAAGTTTTCTAGTATGTCATTTGATTGTGTAGAGTTAATGTCGATGTAGTTCTCGACATCTTTGTAATCTTCACATGGTGTTTTATCTTCTGGGTGATCACAACGAGTATAGTTCTCTTTAGTGGCAGTACTCAACGCCAAGGACAGCGAAATGACCACTAGAAACACCTGAAATGAAGTAAAATAGAATGCATCGGTCTCTATGGTGTGGTGCCAGTACGGCTAGAGCATAGTATGTCAAACATCAAATATAACAAATTAAAATAATAGTAAAAATTTGAGGTCAAATAACAACAAAATAAACTATATTTATGACTGTACATCCACATGGAATTTATATTCCACTGTGATAGACGCATGGACTAAAATTTTAATACTCAGCTACTAAAAAAGCGGGGACTTTAGGGGCTAAGATTTAAGGGTCCCCCCAAAAGATTAAGTGAATTATTATTATTATTTTTTTAAATTATTAGAGTTTATGGGGCCCATCGACCATTTAAAGTCATTGGGGACGGGAAAAACGATATTAAAAACATATTTAAAATACAGGTGAATACACAATATACAAAAAAAAAATATGATAAAAAAAAATAAAAGACCCTCAATGTGATTAAATACCTTTTTGAGACACTCCATTGGGAGTGCAAAAATGGGCTATAAGTACAAATTAAAGTGATACCCCTCCCAAAAAAAAAACCAGGTTAAACTTTCCCATTAAAAGTATAGAAAAAAAACATATTAAAATATAACACTTTTAAAATGACAAAATAAGCTTATTAAAATAAAATATGTTAAAGAGAAAAAACTAACATTTTAAAAAATTACTATAGTTTTAAAAATAATCTCAATATGAGAAAAAAAATTAAAATTTAACCCACTTTATAAATGTGACTAAATTTTGGGTTTTAAAAAGTTTTCCCTGGGTGTAAAATCGGTAACAAAAGGGCTCCTTTCCGCACTTTCGCGTATTAAAAAAAGGTCACCTTTAAAAAATTAAGACCCGGAGAATAGGGGCATATTTAGGGACACTCCAAAAATGGGGTACACGCAAAGGCGGATTCCCTCTTAATAAAAACTCATGGGTCAGAAATCTATCCCCGACGTGGAGTCTTGCACGATATCCCTTTCATTTTCTTCTATGCGTTCGTATATAGGAGGGCCATCGAAAACCACACCCTCTATGATGGCCGCAGATTGTTTGAGCAGGGGTCAAAACCCCGGTGGAAAAATCCCAATAAAAGCACTCACGGAATCCCGTCCCCAAAGGAATGAGAGCAGAAAAGATACACAAAACAGATAGAAAAACAAAAATTTTTTAAAAATGGCGAAAAATTTCAGACGTAAAAACCCTGGATTCATGAGTTAACCCAAATTTTAAAATGGTTTCCCCCCACAACAAAAGCGAAATCCCACGACCCCCCACATTTTGAACCAACCTTTGTGGATACGCTTCAAACCCTGAACGCGGGTGGAGAGGAGTTCGTTAAATGCCCTTTCTCTATATAATCGGTGGGGGGGTCGCTTTGGGAAAATCAGCAAGATAAAAATTGGAAATTTGGGGAGGGCGTATTTTCCCGGGGGGAAAAAACTGGGCCCGGGGGAATTTGGGGATGGCCCTTTGGCAGGGACTACCCCACACGTGTAAAAAAAACCCAAACCTCCGGCCCCAAACCCGGCCTTGTAATACCCCATTTGGTTTCATAAAAGCCAGGGTTTTTAGGGGGATGAAACACGGGACGATAGGAAACATGCTGCGCCATGCAATATAGTTTTTACAGAAATTAGGGTCAGAAGATAGGACCCCCGGTAAGAAAGAGGGGGCTCACCGGCGTCGGCACAGATAATGAGGGATTTGGGTGGTACGAAAAGCACCAGTAGTCAGTCTTGCCAGCCCTGGTGGAAAATTATCTAGCATCTTTAATACCCAAGGTTTTTGCTGATCCGTAAACAAAAAAGCCTAATCGAGTTTCGGGTATTACCCAAAGGGCCCCAAAGAGGCGCATAAGGTTTCCCCATCCCTACGTAAAACCCCCTTTGAGCAGGTTGAGTTTTCTTTTTATAAACTTCGTTTTAATGTTTTTGATCGTGGGATCCAAGTTAGTTGAAAATTAAATAAAAGGGCCCCAAAAATATTTTCGGGGTTTTTGTGAGACTGGAAAAAAAAACGTTTTTTCATTAAAATATTTGGGGGGTGGCTGTATTCCGCGTTAAAATAAATTTAAGGGGACGACCGTCTTTTGGCCGGAAAAAAAGAAACGAAAAACCATTACGAGATGCCCAAACCATTTGATTGTTTTTTCAGGAAATTGTATCTGTCGTTCAAAAACCCGTGGAGACTTGACGAAATGCAATAAATTGAAACAGTCATCAACCAAAAAAACATGAAAATAACGGGTTTTTATGGTGTCCATAATGGGTATTTATCGCAAAAGTGAATCACGTAGAGCTCAGCTACTACCCTGAGTCACCCAATTTTTTTTTACTCAAAAATCGGATAAAGGGCCCTTTTCAAACCTTACCCCGGGAAATGTCTATTCGACAAAAAATCATATATAAAAACGGAAGGTTACCCCGGAAACCCCCCAATTAAAAACGCGTTTTCAAAATGCCGTACTACCAGGTGGGGTTGTTCGCCCTTTTTCTAAAATTCCCAAGAAATCAGCCAGAAGGGCGCTGCTTATGGAGAAAGACGTCACCAGCCGTCTCGAGACGAGCAAACTGATTCACCCTGGAACGGTTACGGGCGGGAAAAACCCCATTTAATATTAAAAGGAACAAAGGGGGGATCCATGCTACTTTTTTTGAAATTGGGAAAGCGATTATGTCCTACTAGTGATGAGATTCCCAAACACTTTTGTAGAGGTCCAAAAAAAATAAACTGTCCTGCAGGGGACAGCTGGAGCAGGGATCTCGTAATGGGAAAATCATCAGGACCCGAAGACCCGTTGGGACAGGGCTAGATCAAAATTTATCCACAGTAAAGGGGTATACTCCTCCCCCGACTTTGACAAAAATCAATAGTAAGAAAACTCGAGGCTCCGCTTTTGAAATTTTGAACTCGTTAAGAGTACCTCGGGGAAAAGATAGGGTATTGCAGAGAACATCGAGCCCCAAAATATTTACGACTTCCACAGGGGAGGAGACAAGCGAACCCCTAGCATGAGGGCAGATATACTATCAATTTAATTTTTCTACTACGTAAATTTTCGAATACTGTCCCAAAAAAATTTGTTGTGGGAGTGGAAAATTTTTAATGGTAGAAATAAACTGTCTCCAAGACATTCTTCGTTTTGAATAACACGGCGAGTTCGAGCACGTAGAATCCGGAAAAGACTCCATTTCCCCCAAAATTTGGAAATCAATGGGAGAAGGGCATAGGGCCCTTCGACGGGGCAGAAATAGCCAAGAGTCACTCCTCCCCTTTCCCTCAGGGAATACGACGGTGGCACGGATTTAAGGGTGGAAGCCCTCACCGTCGCAATGACCGTCGAGGGAAAAAAAGCTCAGCCTTCTCGACCCTCAGGAGAAAGGAATTTATCAAAAACGGGGGAGTCGCGACACCTCCGCAGCCCGATCAAAGAGTGGCTTGTTGGTACGATATACATCATCCCCACGAAGCATCGGGTTGTCAGTTTGGCGGAAGTGGGTCTCCTGCAAAACAAGATGAGAGGATGCAGGAAAAAATTAGTAGTTTAATTTCTCTACACGGCATAAAAATCCCTAAATTTCCCATTGTAGTAGCGACATTATTATTAATATAAAATTTAATTAATTATCCTCGCAATCCATACACTTTTTTTTAAAAATAAAAATTTATTGAGGATTTTTTTTAGGTCCTTTTGCTTTTCCCAATCTTCTTGGATTCCCGCCTCGGGAGGGTTTTGGGTTTACCCTGTAGACACTGGGTCGGGGTATCCTTACGCGAAGGTTTGTTAAAGCCCTTTGACGCTTTTTTTAAACAATTTTTTCGGCGGTCCCCGCTGGTCCCTTCTCAAGGACCCGTGGGACTCGCCTTTGCGACCTCACCTGTCCACCACTCATCCCGACCTCCGGAGTTCCTGAGGGGGGGGTTGAGCGGCTCGAAACGGTTTTGCACATGGTTTAGGACCCCGAGGAGGGCTCGGCGGGGGTTCCTCGAGGAGGGTCGGGGGAGGTATCTTGCCCGTTCTTTTTGTTACAATCGGAAACATTTCGGTGACGTCTGGGGGAAAAGCTCCTCACAGATATCCTCAATGCTCACGGGGGTCGAGGCCCATAGCAAGTGACCACTCCCTTGAAAACATTGAGGAACCTGTGGGGTTTTCCACCTTCACCGGTATATTTGCCTTATTACTCAAGGGTTTATTTGGGGAGAGGGCCCATAATATTTGAGGAATGTGTGTCGGTCATAGTCTGAATCAAAATGGTCCCATCACGCAGTTTCCTTTTTAAAAAACGCCCAGATTTTGCTGCTCCATTTATCACTCTTTCGAGGTAAATGGGCGGGACACGTTTCGGGCCCTTCAGTTTCATTCACAGGGGGACATCACCAAGAAGCGGGGCGGGGGCCTCCCCAAATTCCGGGGCTTTTTATAAAACAGGGCTGGACGGCCTTTACCCTTTTTCCCGCCTCTTTTATTAATCGGCTCTGTGAGGGGCCCGGGCAGTAAGATCCCAGCGGGAATTTGGGAAATTTACGGTGCCAGGGGACAGAAAGGTGTCAGCGGGTGACAAGGGAAATCAGTTATGAGTGGGAGGAAAACCCTGCAAAATTACTCGGATTTTAGACCCGGGGTTGACCCCATTTGGTTCTACCACATGGGGCCCCCTGTTAACTTTTCCCCGGGCGAGCGGTCCATAAAAACCGTAGACATGACAACCTTCATATGGGGGATCGCCGGAAGAGAGGTCACCGCAGTAAGTGTATGCAGGAAATTGCAAATTTTTTACGTCCGGAACCCCATGAACGAAACCCGGCCCTTTTCTCAAGGTAGGGTACCCGGTTTTAACCCCAAAGGGCCCCCTTCTCCCAGTTTTTAAAACCCGGGCGCACATTCACTCAGGAGTCAAAGCAGGGGTACCCAATTTTAAACCCAAAGGAGAGCCGTGTTAGATCCCAAAGGTCGTCAACAAAAGGGGCCCAAAGGTTTTGTGTGCAGGATTTAACGGCGGGGGAAAGGGGAAAAGAAAGAAGGAAGGAAAAAAACTAATGAAAGAGAATTTGGGAAAGAAGGAAGAAAGAAAAAAAAAAAAAAAAGGAAAAAAAAAAGCAAGGGGAAAGGAAAGATGTAGGTTGGGTTGTCCTCCCACGGGTACACCCTTCACGGGATGCCTCCCCTTTTTGTCCCCTTTACGAAAAGAAGGGGTTACTGCGGGACCATTCTAAACCCGTCCCGCGGGGGGGGGGATTTCCCTTCTCATTAACTTTATTGACTGTATATTCTGCAAAATGTGTTCATGGGTATAGTTTCCCCTGATCAGTTATATAATCGACCAAAAACCTGAGTTGAGGGATTCCCATTGCTACTAAGTTGCGGGACACTCGTGTGGGGCCCTTAACACAATTCCCCAATTTACTTAATTGAGATGCTTTTAGTATCGCCATAGAGTAAAGGGTGCTACGCATTTGCGTAAATGTTAGTTGACAGAATTGATTTTGAAACAGTATTTATCTTGAGAGGATTTCTAAAAAAATTTATTGATGCTATATTCTGAAAGGTATGTTTAGGAAAGGGAAAAATACAGAAGAGATGGAACTAATTGGGGGATTGCTTTCGACGTGAATAAAAATTTCAAAAAAACCACCCCTTTCCCCGGAAGACCCGCGAGTAAAAAAAGGGAAAATTACTTTATATTTCGGCAGACTACGTTTTTTAAAAAACCGTTCACCAAAATGTTGGGTAATGAATCATCTTTTCCAAGCAAACCCTCATCTTCCAGATGCTCTTCTACTCCCGGACCAAGTATTACGACACTAATCCCCCCAGCTCTACAAAAAGGGAAAGGACAAAGGTTGACGAAGATATTCTAGCAGTTCTTCGAGAGGGGCAATAATATTTTGCGAACTACATAACTCAATCGAACAGTGACCCGTAATCGTATTTAGGGATGAGGGACGAGGCGTTCCCTTTTTACTTCTTTGTCTTTTTAAAGAATTTTATGCAGATAAAAAATTTTTACTGAAGTAGAAATCATGCAAAATGTAAAACAAGTTTAAAAATTATAAAAGAAATGTTGGCGGGGAAATTTTGGAAGGGACGGGATATGTTAAAAACTCTTCCCCAACCCCCCAGCAATCATAATGCTGCTTCAATGGTAGGTTACTATATCCTCCAAAATCAAACCCAAATAAATTTTTCAGAATCACCATCTTCGGTCGCCATCCCTGTGTTTCAGCGAGGGATTGTCCCCGGACAGCGAATATAGTGTTTTTGTCACTTCAATGAGTTTTTTTATTTAAATTTTTTTTTTGTTCAATTATGAGGTTTTTTTAAAAACCGACTATTTTAATTTTTAAAAAGTGTCGTTTTTTAAAATGTTTTGATCTTTTTGTTCACGCAAATCCTTTTATGTAAAAATATAAAGTAAAAAGATTATATAAGAAAAATGTTAGTATAATGTTCTATTATTTTACTACTTTTAAATAAATGAAGAACGGGAAAAAAAAAAAAAAAGCTTTTGATTTCCCCTTACCTCAGTGTTACTGATAGCCTTTTTTTTTGGGTGCACGCATTTTTCCCCATTTGAGTATCTGTGTTTAGCAGGGCAATATGAAGGTGAGATAAAAGTTCAAACAAACGTTTCTATTGACTTTGTTTTAAATTGAAAACTTGCAAGATGTTTCCTGAGGGGCCCCTGTTTCAGTATGTAAAACTAACCCTTCCCCGCAAACGTTTTGGGTGGTTAATGGATGAACCCATCACAATGTTTTTTTTTTTTTTTTTCCACGTAGTTAGTTATAGTGGCCGGTACACGATCTCCGAAAATTAACTTCCATTTCCAATGGATACAGTTTACTGTTTAGATAGAAACTGAGGTTGGAATCGGAGATCGTGTGCGTTGAGTGGTGGGGAAGTCGAGAAAAAAATCGTAGAAATGACATGGCGTCACTTCCCCACTTAAAGTCGGTTTAAAGTGAGGGCCCATACCTTTAAAAAGGGAAAGGAAAAAAGGTACGGTTCACAGAGATTTTTACTTTAATATTAAAATAGAAAAATCTTAGTAAAAACTCGTTTAAAAATTGTGAAACCCGCTTTGGTAGCCCAATAGTTTAAAAGGCCCGATGGTTTTTAATTTGGCGGCCCCCGGGGTGTCAATCCAGCCTCCCAAAAAATAATTAATCTGAAAATATATATACTGTTTTAATCCCAACAACACTGTTATTTCACCGCACGGGCTGACAACTCTGTGCTAGACGGGATGGGGAAAAAGGGATGGGGGGAAGGTTTTTTTACGGGAGCGCGAATGTCCTTTACCTAATATGGACAAAAGGGCCCACGTTTTGAATTAATTTATCAACAAAGTTCAGAAGAACAAAAAAATTTGCTTTTTCGAGCGGTCAATGTGTTATTTTTTGGGGTAAATTTATGATAGGGTTTCCCAAATTGTAAGAAAAATTGCCAAATTTTAATTTTTAAATTTGTTTGGGTTTACCAAAAATGTTACTCAAGGGTTTTTCTGAGATGAACAATAAGAAAATTGTTACAGGAACAAATTTAAACAGTTTTTCCATGTTAAAAAACCCCCTAAGATTAGCACACATTCTATACTCCAGATTTTAAAAAAATTTGTTAAGGAAATCGCCCCCCATTTTTCTCATGGGTTTTTTGGGGTAACTAAAGTAGAATTTTTTTTTTTAATTTATGTTTTTTAAAAATTCCTAAAATAAAAATAGTTTTTTAAAAAGGGGGAAATTCCCCCATATTGTACTACCACCTAAATGTACCCCCATTTTTTTTCTGGAAAAGGGATTATGGTAGAGTACTCTAGGGTTATTTTTTGAATCTCCTATTGTGTTAATAGCCCGCCAAAAAAATTACACTAGTATGCCCAAAAGGGGGTGAACGTTTTTTTATTAATGTTATTTAGTTTCGTGGATTGGATGTAATTTTTGGGACTTCGTTTTAAAGGGAAAATTTACTGGAACCCAAAGGTTGTTTTACTTGTTTTCAGGGATCTATTATTGAAATTTAAAACCAAATTCTACAAAAAAACCTATTTTTTTATTTTTTAAACGTGCGATAGTTTGTGGTTTTTAAATAAGGTTATTTTTAAAAAACACCACGATGTTGCCAAAAACCGTACCACGAGTGGTTTCCTAATTCCTTGTTCCATATTTGTAATTTTTTTACCAAACTTTTATGAAACACCAGACAGCCCAAAAATAAAAACGCGTGTCAGTTTTTGTGTTACAGGATGACGAAACGAAAATATGGGGTTTGGGAAAGTAAATTTGGGGATATGGAACGAGCCCTCGCAGCTTATAGAAATGGGAACATGGGTTTTAATGAATGCTGTTGAAAATATGGTATTGAAAACCCAAACACTCAAGGCCACTTAGACTGCAAGAATTTTAAAAGGGCTAAAAATAGTAAAAAGGGTCTAGGCCTTACAGCTACCATGCCCCCTGAAATTGAAAAAAGAGTTTTTCAATCGCATTTTTAAATTAGAGGAGTTTATTTTTGGGGGCCCTTTACAATTGCTGACGTGTGCAATTTTAGCATATTAAATACCCAGAGCAAAAACCACATCCACATAACTCAAAACGAGAGCCCAAAATCGCAGGTAAAAAAAGGGTTTTTTTCCGTTTTTAAAGGGGCGCATAAAAAAAGACATGTCGTTTCAAAAACCCCAGAAGCGCATCAATGGCACGACCCAAAAGGATTAAATAAAAAAGTTTTCCGAATTATTTGACATTTTAGAAAAAATTTTTTGAAGAAGACAAGATCGACGCAAAAAACGATTGTTTAATTTTTGATGAGTTTGGCATCACACTGTGCAAAATAAATGCCAGAAAGTTTCTTTGCTAAAAAGGGGAAAAAGCCAAGTTGGATCAATTTTTAAAATGGGGAAAAAAAGGGGTAATACAACAATAGTATGTTGCACTAGTGCATCGGGAAACCCCATGTCCCTCCCATTTTTTAAATTTTTTAAACGCATGAGAAGGCTTGTAAATTAAAAGTTGGGGCTCCACGTAAGGCCCTCCGCACACGGGTCGACTTTTTTGCAACACGAGTTTCAAAAACCGGGTTTCCAAACAGTTATTGTGCAAAAGGTTTGCAACGATTGATGTTTTTTTGTCTGCACCGAACGCGAAAGAGGGCCCGAAATCAGTCGACAATTTTCATAGACCATAGTAATAAAAGAGTGTTGCGGGTTGAAACCTTTAGTATAAATTCTTGAAGTAATTTTGGGAACATGTAAAAAGTAGTTCAGATGGGAAAAAAAGGGGCATAGTTTTATATTATCAATACCGCAGACTACGAAGAGCCCCGTAAAGAAGGGAATATTGGCGCCATCGTTATATAGAGAGAATATCAAGTGAGGCTGTTCGTTTCCCCGCGGGGAAAAAATTAAAAAAAAACAGACCCAAGTTTATAGCATTTTACAGAATGTCCAAAGATTCTTCCCCGGAATTGGTAAAAAATGGTTGCTCCTACCTACAGAAGATGGACACAAATTTTTAGAGAGTTTGGGGGACCCGCAGAAGAAAGGGGAAAATTAATAACTTTGGGGAAAAATTTTTTTTTATTACTCATTATTTTTTGGTTTTAAACACAGAATTACAAAAGTCTAATTTAAAAAAAATAAAAATTACAGTAAAAATTAAGAAAGCTACACTTCTTTTTTCATATCTTAAGGAATGTAGTTGAAGTAAAATTTTTACAATTTTTTTTAATAGTTGGAATTTTAGGCCCCCCGCAAAGTTGTATAAAACTGGGGTGTTGGCGATGTTGTTCCTTTAAATGATTCTGAAAAACCCGGGGAAATTGCTGTGGTATGTGAAGGTTCGGAGGTATGCAAAATGCCAGAGGTATGCGTTGAATTCCCACCCGTGGTGAGTCAATTGTGATTTAAAAGATGAAGAGTTGAGCAGTGATGGGGGTTGATATCTTTTCAAAAACGCTGAAAAATTTTTCGCTTGAAAAATTTTAAATTTTTAGAATCAGTTTAAAATTTTTTTATTTCAGGCATCAAGCTCAGTAAAAACATTTTGACAACCCTTTTTTTTTTCAATTTGTGGGAGCTAGTAGCTTCTACGTTAGCAGTTGTTTTAGTCTTGCTTTTTTTGGCTTTGAAATACTCAGCCCCCACATTTATCTGGTTTCCCCCCCCCGATTTATTTCTGACATTAGGGGTTTTCTTAGATCGATTTTTGGGTTTGGGGGTACTGTTCCCTAGGTGATGCTGGGGGGAAAGGTGGATGGTGCTTGTATCATTTGGGGTGGTGGTGGTGGTGGGGGATGATGCTTGTGAGGATTGCACCATTCTGTTTAAACTTCAAGAGAGCCCTTTCATCATCACTTTTTTCTAAATTTTCAAATATTTCTTCTGTCTTTTTTATGTTTTGGGATTTGTGGCAAATTTTCCCGGATGAGGGGGAAAAAGCCCAAAGCTTTTATGAAGGGGACACAAAACTGCATGGCATCTGCCAAATAGTATGCCTCTTTCTTTCTTCCGGATCCACTTGGCGGAGGGTTTTTAGTTTCGTGAGAAAATTTGTACGAAGATTACGCCTTTTTCTTTTGCACTCAGCCGTTTTAAATCAATGAAACGAATACAGTTCACATTATATTAAAATACAGTAACACAAAATTAAAAAAATCTTTATTTATGTTTTTCATTTTTGTTGGGTTTAAAAATTTTAATTTTTTTTAAAGGGTTTTACTTGGCAAAGGATGCACTTTTTGTGTCCCCTTTTTTTATATTTTGCAAGAGGGGGGGCCCACACTCGGAGTTTTTGTTAAAGATACTACTAAAAAATTTCTGGGACGTATTGAATAAAAAATATATGCCTACCCCGGGGGGGAGATAAAGGGAAAAATTTAAATTTTTGATCGTTTTGAGATGATAGGGAAACCCTTTCCCAAACTGCTTTGGGGGCTGTGGAGGGGGAAACACTTCCAAATTTAGAGAAAATTTCCAAACAGGGTTTTCTAAAAATTTTACAATTACAAGTTATACCATTTACCGTACTAATTGCGTGCTGTGTTTTCAGACGGACTTTTCCCCAATGTCAAACCCGGGTTTTTACCCCGGGGAAAAAAACAGGGGGGGAGGTATTTTAAACCCCAATTTGAAATTTTAAATTTGGATGGCCCAGGGGGTTTTTTGACATCCCTTTCCCTTCCCCGTTGAGATACGATGAAACAAACCGTCCATTTCCTTACTATTTTTTTGGGGGGATGAAGCTTTCCCCATTGTCACGCTTTTTAAAGAGGCCCCTATGTAAAAAAAACCCCTTTGAAAAATGTAAAAAGGGGATTTTCAATTACAGTTTGAGCCGGGGAAGCAAAACAATTGAATGTGCTTTGGAATGGCAGCAGAAAATTTTGCGGTTTTAAAAATGGGCCCTTTCGTTTTGTCAAAAAGCTGGAACAGTGAATGACATTGTAAAAGTTGCTTGCGTCCCCCCTAATTTTCTTTTCGTAAACGAGAGGGGATTGATTACGGCCACCAGTACGGGAGAAGAAAAACGAGATTGCGGGAGTAGCTATCAACTGACAAGACAATTTGTAATACATGAGGGTTTTTCTTCGGCGGCTACTTTAAGGAATTATTTGGCAAACTATTTTCTTTCTTCTCGTGCATCTGTACCTGGAAATTTGGAAATAAAACTGTCCCAGAAAAAAGGGGAAAAATTTTATTAATTAAATTATCTATTAACAAAATTAGTGGTGTATGTTGTTAAAGTTGTTAAAAAATTTAAAACCTAACAAAAATAATAAATAAAATAAAAACCACTTTCAAAAACCCGTAATTTTTTTACTTCGGCCGCCCCCTCTTGCCATGCTTTTTCAGTGATGTCTTTCCTGGAGTACCCAGGGAAAAAATTATAATTTTTATAAAACTTCACGCTTTTCCACCCCTTCAAAAGAATTTTATAAATTCCCCGTTTTTTTTTATTCATTTCGAATGTTGACCAACAAAAAATTCAAAATGCAATAATTACGCTATAAAAAGAATATCCTATAACAACGCTTTTGGGAAACACGTCTTCAACCCAAATTTTACAACATGCAAACCCTGCAACTGAAACTGTTCGCGCCTGCAAGCACGATCGCAAGTGGGCCAGTTTTAAAAAATGGTTTCAAAAAACCCCGGGCCCCTTTTTGTCGACCCCCTGTGCGTCTCCCACTCCCCTTTCCCGTGAAAGGTCACCAAACAGTTACATGTAAACCGGTTTGAAACTCGGTTGCAAAACAGTCGAAACCCTTTTGCGGAGGGCCTTTGGATGGGGGTTTCTGAAAAAGGCTACCCTAAACAGTGCCCCCTTTTTTTTCCCGTGGTTTTTAAAAAATTTTATTGCTGCGTCAAACCAAAAAAACGATAACCCAAAAAATTTTTTTTTGTTCTAGATGGGCCCCACAACCATTCAAAGAACTTGGAAGCTTTGTAAATAGCGAGAGAGGATGGAGTAATTTTTTGTTGCAGTTGCCCGGCCCCCAATCATCGGGTTCAACCATTAGGGCAAGTCGTTTATTAAACCACTTAAAAGGGGACTACACACAAGTGGTTGGAAAAAAGGCTTCGTACCAATCCGGACTGTGTGTTAAAAAATACCAGGTGATCAACTTGTGGCAGAAGCCTAGCAAGGGGAGCGACAGTTGAGAATTCCATTTTAAAGGATTTCCCTGGTTTTGGAGTCGGTCAGTTGAACCCTAATGGGGGTTTTAAAAACCCGAAATTTTTATAGCTGAATATCATGGCCTTCCCGAAGATACAATGTAGATGCACCAACTGCAGATGAAACCAATGGGCCGAGGATGTTGCAGTAGAGCCAGAGGCTGAACCAGCCAACACCTCTCAACTTAATGTGTTAATTGAAGCTATCTCCCCCATTCCCCAAAACCCCCAATTTTTTTTTTTTGTCAAAACGAGGTGGGTTTTAAAAACCCAAAAGGGCCCACAATGAGCTACTGTGCTAACAAAAACTTCCATACAATAATGATTTGCAAAACAAACAAAAAAAATTTCAAATGGAACACACCAAAGCAAATGAATGAAAAATGGCAAACCCAAAATAAAAAAAAAGGGGAGCCAATGCTAAGAAAAAAATTTTTCACCTGTGCGGAGAAATTTGATTATTTTTTTATTATTATTTATTATTATTATTATTATTGTGGTTTGGGAGGCCCATCCCCACACATCTAGGTATTTGGGCCTTGGGAAATTTTATTTAAAACATTAATAAAATCCCCCTTGGGGAGAGATATTATCATTCACCACCTGAGACACTTCATAGGAGTGCTTTAAATGGCCTCAAAGTACAATTGAGTGAAACACCTTTCTAAAAAAAAAACCCCAGGGTATCACTCTAAGGGAAAAAAAAAACAAACCCTATTAAAACAATATATTAGTTAAAAAAACAAAACTAACTGTTAAAACAATTATTTTATTAAAATTTGTTAAAATGGATTTAAAAAGACAAGACAAACAAAATTAAAGTATACTAAAATGTTAAAAAGGGTCTCAAAATGAGATAAAATCCAGATGAGCCACATTATAAAAAGTGACTCCAAGAATGGACTCTAAAAAGATTAGCCTGGCGTATATAAAATGGAGTAAACAAATAACTCCTTCAGCGTTGTCGCGTAATAAAAAACGAGGGTCACCTTTCAAACAAGGGCCAGGCGAATAGGGGCATATCTGCGACACTCCACCAAAAATGTGGTGACACACTAATGGGGAGGCATTCGAAAATTCACACACTGAGGTGGATCCCTTCTGAGTAAAAACCTGTGGGTTAGAAATGTATGCCCGTCGGGCAGGTCTCGTCACCGATGACCTCCTCTTTTTCTAGACTTTCGTATAGAAGAGGGCCATCGCAACACACCGTCCCTGAGGACCGCAGCAGCTTGTTTGAGCAGGGGTCGGACCACTGCTCGTGGCAAGTGTGAGTATGACTCCACGCCACAAAATAACCCTTTAGGATAAAAATAACTATGGGACACCCGGACTCGTCCTCCGGAGGCAGGACGCGTGCTGCCTCCTTGGCTGCCTGGTCACAGTTATTTCCTGGAAGACCTGCTGTCACCAGGAATCCAGCAAAATGCGAGCCGGGTGTTAATGAATCAATTTTTAAAATTTGAATGTATCCTTTGACGAGGGGTTTCCAGGAGTAGAGAGTGGACAAAGCCAACAGAGCACTCATAGATCCGTGCAGATGAGAACAGAACGGGGACTACTTCGGATACAAAACACTATGATTTAAAAATGGCATATAATTCAGCCGTTAAAATCACTGGTTTCTTTAGGTAAACCAATTTTAAAAATTGGATCTTCCACAAATAAAAGCAACATCCCACGGAAGGCTCCCAGATTTAGAGCTATCAGAGGTGATGCGCTCAAATCGTGAAAGCGAGTGGAGAGGAGTTATTATTATTATTATTATTATTGTGGTTTAAAGGGCCATCGACTCATTAGGTCAGTTAGGGCCTTGAAAGATATTTAAACCATAATAAATCCCCATAGGGGAAAGAGATAAAACATTCACCATCTTGAGACACATCCATTTAGGAGTGCTCAAAATGGTCTTTGTAGTATAAATTAAGTGATACACCTGCTAAAAAAAAACTACATGTGTATCACTCCAATAAAAGACACAAACAAACATAATAAAATTATAACACGTTAAAAGACAATAATGTTTAAAATGATAATACGTTAAAAAGACAAAACATCATGTTTAAATTTAATAATAATACTGTTAAAAAGATCTCAATATTATGAGATATTATCCAAAAGCGCCACTTTATAAAAGTGACTCAAATGCATTAAAAAGGTTCCGCCCTGGCGTATAAAACGGGATGGTAACAAATAACTCCATCCGCACTATCGCGTAATAAAAACCACGTAAGTTCACTTTAAAATCAAGAGCCAGGACGGATAGGGGCTAGTTTTGCGACACTCCACCAAAATGTGATGCACACTAAGGGGGAGTATTCACAAAACTCACCACACTGGAGGGGATACCTCTTATTAAAAAACTATGGGTCAATGGCAGTATGCAACGACGGCGGAGTCTTCGTCCACGATGACCTCCTCTCTTCTAGGACTTTCGTATAGAAGAGGGCATCGACGACACACCGTCCCTGATGGACAGCAGGCTTCGTTTCTGAGCAGGTGTCGAGACCCACTGTCGTGCCGGTGCGTAGGACCCCACGCCGAACAGAACATAACCTTTAGATCTAAAAAACATTGACACCCAAAACTGCCTCCGGAGGCATACGTTGCTGCTCCTTGGCCGCCCGGCCGCTCCGGTCCGCCAGTTCATTCCTGGAAGACCAGCGTGACAGGAATACAGCAAAGGCGATCCGGGTGCTTAATGAATCAATTTTTAAACTTTTGTTCGTGAATCATCTGCACGAGGGATTTCCACGAGTAGAGAGTGACAATGCCAACATAGCACTCACGGAATCGTGCAGTTGAGAGCAGAAACGGTGACACTTACGATACACAAAACACAGAGATTTAAAAATGGCGTATAATTCAGCCATAAAAACACTGGATTCACCAGTGTAAAACCAAATTTAAAATTCGTTTCCCTCCACAACAAAATGCGCATTCCCACGGAAAAGCCCCACACTTGGAGCCATTCCGTATAGATGCGTCTCAAAGCCTTGAGAAGCGACTTTAGAGGAGAGGAGTCATTCATGGTCCTCTCATTTATAATCGGGCGGGACGTGGTCGCTGTAGGAAACTTTGGCAAGATCATAATGGATTGAGGTAGGCGAATCTTCCAGGGAGAAGAAACTCGACCTGGCGTATGTGGGGATAGCCTTTGGCAGGGACTATCCCACAAGTTGTGAATAACCGATAGCATCCTGAATCCCAACCGGCCTTTACTACGCATTTGGTTTCATACAAGACACGGTTAGGGGATGAAACCACAGGTCGGTAGGCAAACATGCTCCGGCATTGCAGTGAAGTTGAAAACGTAAGATGCCAGAAGATAGGACCGCGGTTAAGGAGCGAGAGGGGGCGTCACGCGTCTTGGCACAGATGCTGACGACTGGACTGGTAACGTAATGCAACCAGTATCAGTCGCTATTGACAGCATGGTGGACACTATCAGCATTTCCTTCAACGCCGAAGGTTCGCTGATGCATACACAAAACTGCCGTAATCTATGTTTCGATCTTGACTAGCGCCCTATACATGGGCGCATCAAGGTTTCCCTATCAGCCCCCCAGGACCGACCGCTAACCACTTTAGCAGGTTGATGTGCTTTTATGCACCTCGCTTTAAGGGTCTTTGATGTGGGGAATCCAGATTAATTTTAAATAAATAAAGTTCCAGAAACTTTACGTCTCCAAGACAGTAAAACAACGTGATTCATTAAATTACTGGGACTTGTTGTATTCCACGTATGATGGATGTGGACGAACCGTTCGTCTTGGCTGAAGAGATGCGAAAGCCATTACGCGATGCCCACGACCATAGATTGTTGTCAGAGAGTCTGTATCTGCCGTTCAGCCCTGTGGAGACTCGATCGTGAACTACAATAAATTGCGTAGTCCATCACAAGAGGCATGAACGGACCAGGAAGGTGTACGTTGTCCACAATGCATTTATTGCAATGGCGAACAAACGCACAGCCTTTTAAATTACTGCACTGTGGGCACCCATTTTCTTGAATAAAAATCTTCGGATAAGGTGTTGTTTAAACCTTTACCCGGAAGTGTCTATCTGACATAAAATTTAGCTATAAAAACAGGGAAGGTTCCCACGATCCCCAGTTAAAAAGGGTTTTTAAAATGCCGTACCGCCATGTGGTTCGTACGCTTTTCCAAGTCAAAGAAGAAACCTGCCAAAGATGCTGTTTATGGAGAAGGCGTCACGAACTGCCGTCTCGGACGGACGAGATGATCAACGTTAGATCGCGTTGCGGCGAATTACCAATTGAATATTTGATAGTAGATTGCGATTCTTAATTACCTATTAATCGTTTATTTATTCATTTTTTCCATATTTGCATACACAACTAGTTTAAGGCTTATCCGGTCTATAACTAGTTGGTTCTAATTTTTCCCTTGCCACTTTAATATAGAGGTTATATGTTGTTGCCTCCACTGTGTTGGGATATGACGAGGATTCCCTAAACATTTGTAGTGGTCCAAAGACATGCTACGTCCAGCAGGGGGTAACTGGCCTGGCAACTTCATAATTAATGTCGTCGGCGGCAGGGGCTGTGCTACCCGCCTGGGGACATGGCATAGGTCAGTTCATTAATAGTAAAGGGGAGTTGTAAATCCTCCCCCTGACTCTGAACCAAGTCAATAGAATGGCGCTCTATGTTCCGCCTTAAGCGACTGCAAATCTCTTTTGAGTAGCTTGCAGTGTAGTTATCGGCGGTGAACATTAGAGCCAAATACATTGCGAACCTCCACAGAGGAGGAGACAGCGTACCATTGACATGTGGGCAGGTATGTTTTGATGGTATTTTGCTAACTACGTAATTTACATATTGTCCCAAACCTTTAGTTGTGGGAGTTGGAAATTGTATGGGTAGTTATAACTGTCTCCAAGACTCTCTTCTGCTTTCACGAATGATACGGCGAGCTCCGAGCACGCATAATCCGGAATGATTCTAGATTATCCAAGGTAGGACGCCGATGGAAGAGACGTAATGCTCTTCGCGGTAAGAATCATGGCCAATCTTCACTCCTCGTTCCACCGGGGAACAGGATGGTGGCGGCTGGGTTTGGCGAAGATTTAGGGATAGATTCCTCGCCGCCATGATGACGTCGAAGTAAAATGGGCAATATTAACATCGAACCGTCCGGAGAAAGGGGTTGTACAAATACGGCGAGTCGCGAATTTATCCCAGTCCACGCACGTTTAAGCACCCATTGTGGTGCACGTGCTTATACCCGGGAGGGTCTTCTTCAATTAGCGAAAGCAAAATGGGAAAGTGATCGCTGCACATAGATCCGGTGACCTCCAAAAGGAAGTGGGCCACAGCGATCCCGGGCTACATAGAGTTAGTCGATGGCAGAGGGATCACTTTAAAGGTGGAAAAGTGTGTTGGGTCCCGGTGTTCTTTAACACCAGGTTTCCCGAGACATGATATCCTCTACCATCCTCCCGCGGGGTCTGTATTAATTAGACCCCACACCAGGTTGTGTGCGTTAAAGTCCCCTCAAGATTAATATAGGGGGGGGAAGTGTTTAAAAGGGCCTTAGGCTCCTCTTGAAACACGTTCAACCTGGTGGGAGGTTGATGCAGCATACAGTTATATCTATAGGAAGGGAGACTCTGACAGCGATCATTGAGATCAGTACAATATTTACTACATTATTATATATATTGCTAAGTGCAAAGTATAGCCACACCTCGCTAGCCCGATCGAAGAATGGCTTGTCGGTAGATATACATCGTACCCCGAAGCATCGGGCTGTCAGATGGGTCGGAAGTGGGTCTCGCAAACACAATATGGAAGGATGCAAGGGAAGAACTTATTAGTTTTAATTTCCTCTACACCGAGCTTAAACACCCCTACAATTTTCCATTGTAGTAGCGACATAAGTTATTAGATTGTGAATTTATTTTCCTCGCAATCACTTTCACTATCCTTTAAGATAAAAATTTGTTGAGGCCTTTTTAGGCCCTCTTGCCTTTCCTGTCTCTCCTGTACTCTCGCTTCAGGAGAGGGCTTCGGCTTTATTTTGGAGAGGACTGGGTAAGTCGGATCCTTGCGCCGAAGGGCTTTGTTTAAGGCCTCGACGCTTTTGTAATAGTATTCTTTTCGGCGGTCTATCGCCTGGTCCTTCTTCAAGGCCCAGTGGGACTCGCTTATACGGCCTCACTGCTTCGCCACTCATCCCGTCCCTGGAGGCACAGAGGCGGGATTAGTGATCAATCAAAATTGGCCCGCATTCTCAAACTATTTCCCCGAGGAGGGCTCGGGGGAGTTCCCCGGAGGAGGCTCGGAAGAGTTCCCCGAGGAGGGCTCGGGAGAGCTTCCCGAGGAGGATCGGATGAGTTCCGAGGAGGGTTCGGGAGAGTTTCCCGAGGAGGGCGCGGGGAGTTCCCCGAGGCGTTTGGTGTTCGGGGGATGTTCACCGAGGAGGGCTCGGGGGAGTTCCCCGAGGTGGGCTCTGGGGTGTTCCCAGAGGGGGTCTCCTCTGGGGGTACAGGTGGTGGTGGCGAACTTTTGTGAGGGGTTTCGCCACTTCATTATTTTCTGCATCACCAAGATGATTGCGGTGTTTTTGTTTGTCTCGGAATAGAGGACGAGTCGGCACAGGTCTTGTAGGGGAGTCTTTGCAATATTAACTTGCGCTGAGTCGGCAGTTAGGGCAATTTATATTTTGGGTGACAATTTGGCTGAAGGAACTTTGAAATACCGGAGCTTGCAGTGCCCAGTATATCTTTGCGTGCCGGGCATAAGGGATCTTCTTTTTCTGTTTGGAATCTCCAGGACTTTTTTCTCTACTTTCAATTCGGACATCGACCGAGACCAGGCAGAATGAGGAAACCCTTGAATTTAATGCAGAATTTTGGAGTCTCGCATGGTTGTTCGTGAGCCTACTGTCCACAATATGCACAAGCGTTGGCTTACCACGGCCATCGCAGATTCGTATGCCCAAACTCCTGGCACTGAAAACAGCGCCGAGGGTGGGGAATCATACGGCAGGACACTGAGCACGTGGAAGCCAGTCGGACCTCCTTTTGGTAAGGAGTATGGGTGGCAAATGTTAGAATATAACTATCAGTGTTCTTCACTACATCGTTCCTTTTCGATGGTGATCCTACTATACTTCGGATGACATGTTGAGGGGAAAGCTTCCTCACAGATGTCCTCAATGCTTACGCAGTCGAGGTCATAGCACGCGTGACCACTCCCTTGCAAACATTGAGTGAACCTGTGCGGGTTCCTCTTCACCTTTAAATGATTCGAGGGGGCTCAACGGTATTGTAGTTAATTGCCAATATTTTCTTTGTCTGAAGGTGTTTTCCGTCTGTACCTTAATCGTGCCATCGCGCAGTTTTTAATAGAAAACCCCAGACTCGGCAGGCTCCACTTATCGCTCTTTCGAGGACATATGGGCATTACTCGCTTAAGCTTTCGGTTTTCATCCATTTCGAGACAAAACCAGAAGCGGGGCTGGGAGGCCTCACCACCTTCCTGGAATTTTGCAATTAAAGGGCGGGCGCACTTACCCGCTTTCCCGCCTCTTATCTATATTCGGACCCTGCGACGGGCCGGGCAGTGAGTGTGCCAGCAGTGTTAGCAGTCGGTGCCAGCGGCGACAATGTTGTCGGCCAGGCCCATTATTGGGGACACCTACACAATACTCGGATCGTAGACCCAGGGTGACCAAGTTGGTTTTACACATTGGCCCTGTTTACACTGTTCCCGACGAGAAGAGGCTCTATACGACGCTAGCAATGACAACCTTCGCATAGAGCATCGCCGAGACAGAGGTCGGTCGCAGCAGTGGGTGTAGGGAATAGTGCCAATTTTACGTCCGGGCCTCATGAACGCAACCGATCTGTCCCAAAGTAGGTGTTCCCGGTTATTGTCATCCCTAAGGCCCTTTACTTAAGGTATTGAACCGGGCGCACTTTCAATTTAGGAGCTCAAGGCCGTGGTATCCAAATAATAAACAGAGAAGAGCGGTTAGTTGCCTAAGGTCGTCACGGAAAGGCCAAAGGCCTCTGTGCAGAGATGAACTGTGGGTGAAAGGAAAGAAAAGAGTAAGGTTAGGTAAAGAGAAGGGGGGAAGGGTGTGAAAAAAAGGGGGAAGGAATGAAGAAGAAATTGATGTGAAAGGATTAGATATAGGATAGTGTTGTCCCACACGAGGTACGTCCTGCACAGAAGCCTCCCCTTTTAAGTCGATTCTTACGGACAAGCAGGGGTTACTGCGGGACTTGTCTAAACCCCGTCCCGCAGGGGGAAGGGTTGAATAAACTTGTCTCCAAGACTCTCTTCTGCTTTCTCAATAACACGGCGAGCTCGAGCGGATATAGAATTCGGAATGACTCAGATTCTCTTTAGTGGGGCGTCGATGGAATAGGAGTAGGGCCCTTTGCGACGGGTAAGAAATAGCAGGCGACACTCCTCGTTCCTACCATGGGGAACAGGATGGTGGCGCGGATTTGGCGAGGATATTTAGGGGATGGAGAAAGCCTCGCACGCCGCGATGGACCGTTCGAGTTAAAATTCCCACACGTCTTTCCAATCGAGTCAGGAGTCGGGATTCATCTAAATACGGCGAGCTCGCGGAAATCTACCCAGTCTAGCACGTTTTAGCACACATTGGGTATTCGCGCCCCGTACTGGGAGGATCTTTAAGAGGTGTATGCGGAATTGGATAATGATCATGCACATAGGTCCGGTGGTGGACCTCCCAAAGGAAAAAGGCTTTGAGCAGGATTCCGGGACTACATAAGGTTAGGTCGATGGCAGAGGATACACATTAAAGGTTAGAAGAAAGTGTTTCTGGGTCCCGGTGTTCTATTAACACCAGTTTCCCGAGGACAAGAATAATCCTCCTACCATCCTCCCACGGGCTCGTCTGTAAAATTAGACCCCACACCCCAGGTTATGCGCTTGTTAAAATTCCCCAAGATGATATAGGGGGCGGGAAGTTGTATTAAAGAGGGCTCTAGGTCCTCTTAGGAACACGTCACCCGGTGGGAGGTAAATGCAGCATATTGTTACTTCCAAAGGAGGGGACTCTACGCATCACTTGGAGTATCAGAAACAATATTAATTTCTTATGATATTAGTGCTTCGTACGATATCATTAGCCACACCTCCGCTAGCCCGATCAAAGAAAGCTTGTCGGTACGATACACATCGTAACACGAAGCATCGATTTGTCATTTAGGTGGACAAGTGGGTCTCCAGTAAACACAAGATGGAAGGATGCAGGCGAAGAAATTTGTTGTTTAATTCCTCTACAACGAGCATAGAAACCTCCCTACAATTCATTGTAGTAGGTCATATTAATTTATATAATATATAGTTATCCTCGCAATCCATTGTCAATATCCTTTAATAATAAAAATTGGGTTGAGGGCTTTTTAGGTCCATTTGCCTTTCCAGTCTCTCCTGGATCCCTTCCCGAATTAAGGAGAGGCTTCGTTTTATTTTGGAGAGACTGGGAAGTCGGGATCCTTGCGCGAAGGCTTTGTTAAGCCTCGACGCTTTTTTAATAAAAATTTTTTCGGCGGTCTCTCGCTGGTCCTTCTTAGCCACCAGTGGGACTCGCCTCTTAGTCGGCAATAACCTGTTCCGCAAACTCGTCCCCACCTCGGAAGCACAGAGGTGGGATGTGCAGAGGCTCAACAACGGCCCCGCCTTGATTTAGTACCCGAGGTGGGCTCGAGGGTATTTTCCGAAGGTGGGCTCGGGGTCGGGGGGGTTCCTCGAGGAGGTCTACTCGGTTGGTATAGGTGGGGGGAGACAACGTATGTGGCGGTTTGCCTCTTTAAAAATTTAGGCGCCACAGAAGGTTTGGGCGGGATCATCTTAAATGTCTCCGAGAAGACACCAATGGTTATGGTCCGCTTTGGATCCCCTTAGCAAGATTAACTGCGCAATGGCAGTTAGGACAGTTTATATTTGAAGGACAATTACGGCTATATGAAGTTTGAAATACCGGAGTTGACTAGATACGTATTCCTTGCGTCTGCCTGGATATGAGATCTTCTTCTCAGATTGTATCTCCAGGACTTTCATCTCTACCTTCCATTTAGGAACAGGCCGAGGACCAGGCGGAATGCGGAACCCTTGCAGTTGACGCAGTAGTATTTTAGGTGGAACAGTAATTAAGAAGATGACATTCGTTAGATTATTTTAGTAGGGGACAAGACCTCGCATGGTGTGTTTTCATGGCCTCCTGTCACATCCGCACAGGTTGGCTACCACGGCCCATCGCTGAGCTTCGTTATGCCAAATTCCTGGCCACTGAAAAACAGCGCCGAGGGTATAGGGGACATTCGGCCGGACCCTGAGCACGTGGAAGCCTGCTCGGACCTCCTTCGGAAGGTAAGGAGTCGCAAATGTTAGGATATATCGTATCGTCTTCTTTTCTTGCATTCTTTTTGTGACAATCGGTACACTTCGGTGACATGTTTTGGGGGGGGGGAAAGCTCCTCAAGATCTCCTCAATGCTTACGCAGCGAGGTTTATACAAAGTGACCACTCCCATTTGCAAAACATTGAGGAACCTGTGGGGCTCCACCTTCACCTGTATATTTTGCCGGTATTACTCAACGGTATTTCGGAGATCGCCTTAATATTTGAGATTGTGTGTCGGTCATACGTCTGAATCATAATGGTGCCATCAAGCAGTTTCCTTATTAAAACGTCATATTTTGCTGCTCCATTTATCACTTCTTTTGGGACTAAATGGCAGCTGCCACGTTTTCGATCTAGACTTTCTTCACTCGAGTACATCACCAGGAAGCGGGGCTGAGGCTCTCACCACTTCTGGCTTTTTATCAAAAACAGGGCTGGACGGCCTTACCCGTTTCCGCCTCTTATCATTAAACGGCCTGTGAGGGGCCGGGCAGTATAGGAGATGCCAGCGGACTTTGGCAGGTACGGTGCCAGCGGATCAGTAAGGTGTCAGCTGTGACAATTAACTCTTCATTCATGAGTGGGAGGCAACCTGCAAAAGTACTCGGAATCGTAGACAGGTTGATCCCAGTTGGTTCTACCAACATAGGGCCTGTTAATCTTCCGAACGGGAGGCTCCATACGGACGCTAGGACATAACAACTTCATATGAGCATCGCGGAAAGAGAGGTCACCGCAGCAGTGTATGCAGGAAAGTGCTAATTTTACGTCCGGAGACCCTCATGAACGCAACCGCTCTTTTCTCATGGTAGGGTACACCCGGTTGTATCCCTAAGGCCCTTTACCAAGATATTACAAACCGGCGCACTTTCATTCGGGAGCTCAAGGCAGTGGTATCCAAAAATAAACAGAGAAGACCTGGGTTAGTTGCCAAGGTCGTCAACGGAAAGGCCAAGGCCTTCTGTGCAGGATGAACGGTGGGGAGGAAGAATAAAAAGGTAAGGATTAGATAAAGCGAAGGGGGGAAGAGTGAAAAAGGTTTGGAAAAGTGAAAGGAAGAAGAAATGAGGTGAAAGGAAATATTTAGGATAGGTTTGTCCACTCGAGGTACGTCCTGCACAGGAGCCTCCCCTTTTTAGTCGCTTCTTTACGACAAGCAGGGGTTACCGCGGGACTATTCTAAACCCCGTACGCAGGGGGGGGGAGGAGAAAATTTAGAAAAGCAGATTTGCAAACAACGGAGAAGAAAAGCCGACCATCTACTTCAACACAAACCTGATGTTAGTATTGAATCAAGCAAAAAGAAGAATTGTTTTTTGTTTTTGTTTGTGAAGATCATTTCTGTTGAGGACATGGTGCAGTGTTTGATACTGTTGGTCCTGGGTGCATGAAAGATATTGCTGGCGGTCAACGTCAGGATTAAACTGTTTAATTTGTGTGGAGTGCAAATTAGAAAAAAGTTTTTGATAAACATTTTAATACTTATACATTCCTCTGTACTATGTTTATTATTAGGTGTTCTTGTCACACGATCTGATTAATATATTTTGTCAGTGAACTTAGACTGCAATGAGCCCTGTCCTCCACGGCCTCCTTTTAGCTCCATAAATTTTTTTCCTTCCCTGAAGTACATCCAATAATATTCGAAACACTTCTTATTCTTACTAAACTTCTCTTTCCCTCGACCTTGTTGTCTCAATGATGTCATGCAGAAGACAGTTCCTCTAAGAATGTGTCGATCCAATTGACTTTCGTCCGAAGACTCACATTTGCACTGTATATGAGATAATCTTTTTATATTAGTAGCTTCTTCTAATAAATACTGTGTGGTAACGAATTAGGTTATGGTGGTACAATTTAGGAAACCCGTCTCCTGTATCGTACGAGTGCAGCCAGTTAGCAAAACAATTGCTGTTATTATTTCCATTAATTCCTTTTGAACTTGAAACAGTATAAACTATATGTAACAAATTACATACAGTTTTGTGTAAAAATACATTAATTTAAGATTTTAGTATTCATAAGCAAATAAAAATAACTGATAAAAAATGGGTACATATAGGCCAGCTTTCCCGCTAATATATTGAGGGGTTAGTACTTAGTGTTAATTTTGAGAAGCTTATATAATTTTAAAATTAAGTTTTCACACCCTCTTGGTCGGTCACGAAAAAAAAAACTGCCGGCCCACGCTGAGAAATAATCTGAGAACCACTGGTCTAAGGTATCAGTCTTTCTAGCATTACTAGAGAATGTCGATGACAGGGAGCGGGTTCATTGCGGGTCAGGTGTAATGAGGGATGTTTTTCCAATTCCCTTGCAAGCAATTGCGGGATTAATTTCTCTCTTAGTATACGTCTTCCTAATCTCCAGCACAATAGCTTGATTAGAAGAGGAATGCTGCTAAAATCTGACCAAAAGCAAGGTACACTCCCTATCTGTGATGTTGAATACTAGTACAGTTACGTCAGTTATCTTTTATACATCAAGAACCAGACTGGTTTTCGGTAGTCATTTATTGGACTGGGTAGAGAGTCGAAACTGTTTTTAAAACAGTGTTTAGTAAATTTTTACGTTTTGCTGTTTATCGTTTCTTTTGGAAAAGTAAGCAATTGTATTTTAAGAGTTATATTTTTTATATATAAGCCTTTGCTGTTAGAGGTTTTTTAAAACTCTTTTGGTAGTGTGTTATAAAGAATAACATGTGTATGAAATGTTGTGTGTCTATTTATAAGGAAGTTAGCCCGTCGCTTGATTTTAAGTAGATATGATTCAAATCCAAATCTAGCTAACTTATTAGGAATTTTTAATGATTTTACAAACTTAGCACCTACATTACAAATATAGGCTAATTGTAAATTGAGAATTATTTCAATCATGCTTTCATTTTAATCAACTCCAACCATCCTACGCAAAATAATGGTTAAATCACCAGCCAAATTAAACAATTCTAGAATCATATTATTGTTTTTAAAAATCTAATCATCAAATTTTGAGAGTCTTTTATTTATTTTAAGAGTGTTGATAGAATGAGTAAAGTTTCTAAAAAAACCATGTAAGATAAAATAGCAGATTAGGGCATAGTTAGCTTTTGATCAACTTTAATCTCATTGGAAGGGGACTTTAAGTTATTTTAATAAGACAAACAAAATTAACAAATATTTAAACAGATAACAAAATACTAAAAAACAACATGCTTAACAATAAACATGCATTGGAAAAAGCGGAACTTAATAATTGCCTAAGTGTGTTTATTATTTTCTTGTATTATTATCTATATCTTTTTCTTGTTGCGTAGAAGAAAAACAAAACACATATTAGATTCTTGCGATGTTTCGATTCTGAGAATACTTCTATTTAAAACCAAACATATTTTCGACTCTTTGCAATATGTTCATTCCGATTTTATTAGGCAAGGACTTACGTATTGAATATTTACAATTACTTCAATCACATATTTTTTTAATTAAATAAACTCTTAGTTAATATCAATTGTAAAAACAATTATCAATTAGCAAGTCATTATTTGATTCTTAAAACTCGTTATCACTTCAATGAGTGATCAGATTTACTGAATCGATTTTAAACAATCGACCATGATAATAGGGCAGTAGGGATAACATACACAGTTTTTATTCGGTGTGTCTAACTGTGCAGTATTTATTTTCCATGAAACCAAACAAATATCTAACTTGAGCGATCGTATGAAATAAATTTGGGTTTTTGCATAGTTGTAGATAATTTAAAACAGTAGGGTAGTAAAGAATAAAACAGTTGTGTTTATTTAATCATCATTCTGGAAGAGTAATATTATTACGTCAGCCGGCCCTGACTTTGTATTGTTGTAATGTGTTATTTCTGTTTAAAATTATTATTATTATTAGCACCGCGTACTTACTACCACGTTCGGTTATACGCCACTTACCGCTAAATGTGTAATGGTAGGTGATGTGAGTTGAAATGGAGGACTACAGTTTAAACGTGGGCATCCGAACCACGGTTGGGCGGACCTGGCATTCACAAATTCACAAGATGTTTGTCAGAGGTGAGGAAGGGTTTGGAAAATTCCGATAAATCTGTGCCGGGGACGAGGATCGAATCCCCGGGCCGCCTGCTTAGAAGTCTGAACCCTTACCCTATAGCCCACCAGGTCACCCCCCCTGTAATCAGTCTGGAGTTTGACCTTCACAGTTGGATGACGTTCTGAGCCCTGAATCTTGCTATAAGGTTGTTGGAACTATTTTTGTACACAAAACTACCATCATGGTGGTGTGTATATTATACCCACCTTACAATTTAAGAAACAATTTTTCCTCGTATTTATTTTAATTTTAATTACCATGGGGATTATAAAACACTAATTATGGTTATATTTCATATCTATCCATATATATTATACTTAGTCTAATTAATATACTCTCAGAAATGGCTTAGACTGAATGAATGTCGATGAAATCCGAGAGTTGTTGGTAAGAAATGAAGATGATGAGTTCTTTCCCCGACATCAGTCTAACTGTATGAAGACACCATGAATAATGTTATGGAGCAACAAATCGATGAAGAGACGAACCAGCCTGCAATCCAGTAGGAGATGTGGAAGAACAAGTAGCAGAGCTAGACCAAGGAATCAGAAGACGTTCACACTGGGACCTTTTGTATATGGACAGATGGGTTCCGTTGGAGCTGTAACATTCGAGCAGACGATGGTAGACCTGTATAGTAAAAGCGTACAACAAAAATAAGACGGAACTGAACTGTTTTTGACAAACTTATGTGTACATTTACGACATCCAAAAAAAAAAAAAAAAAGAGATGGCCTCTGCATATTGTTATTTGCCTATGGTTGAACATTGTCGGTGTAAATTGCTATATATTGTTTGTACTGGATAATCCAGACGGGGAAAGGTAATCCCAATACATACAAGGACTTCATTTTGAAAGAGCTAAGGGCAAATAGGCTGACAAGAGTTCATTTAGTAATGAGGAAGTAATCTGGAAACATTACCTAGAGCAATCGAGATCCACAATCAGGGGAGATACTAAATCTACCAGAGGCTGAATCAACCTCAAGTAGACCATGATATGAGCAACCAATGACATGAAAAGGTGTCATATTTGTCACGAAGGCAAAGACAGAAAACAAAACTTACTTAAGTGGGAATAATTGCAGGAAGCAATATTTTGGAACATCGGGCAATGTTGTGCCGGATTGTTTTGAGTTAGTATTCATGTAAAAATACTCTAAAGAAAACTTTATACATAGTATGATTACTAACTTTTAAATTTATTCCTTTCTTAACATTAGGCAACTATATTTAAATTATTTTTACCATAATAAAGAAATCATATATATCTGTCAATAGCCTACATGATGCAAATTTAAACGAAAAGATTATTAAAAATTGTTTGTATTATTTTAATGAACCCATTTTAACTAGGGTATGGCATACCCTACTTACCATTTAAGGCCAAAAATATTCCCCTTTACCATTGTAGGGTTAATAACTGTGCACAGAGAACGGATTCTCAGCAAACGCTCACCACCACTGTTTCGACTGACGCAGACCATCACAAATTCCTACGACAAATTCACCCGCCATTGGAACGGTAACCGAGCAGCTTCGCTTATTGTCCGAAGACACAGGCCTTTGATGTTTTTACAAGCATTTACCGAATTCTGACGGGAACGCACCAAGCCAACGCGCATCTTTAAAATTATTATTTTCGGTCACACGAACCGCGTTAAATGCGCTCTACGAGCCGAAATCCATCCAAACACTTTGTCGCGGGAACGTGGTCTTAAAATATGAACAATGGCTACGGCGTGATTCTAAACCAATAGAATTTATTCTTTAAAATTGAAAATGCCCACGTGGGGACACGGGTATTCCGAAATTGTTACTGATAATAGAACGTGTTCCGTGAAATTCTAAAAGGTTAAGAACCATTTGTCTAAGGCTTTCTAGTTCTCGAATAGACAAACTGTGATGATGTGGAGATCGTGGTTCGATCTCGGTCGGCGTGTACGGAGGATGGTGTTTCATAAATTATGGTTTCCCATACTCTTCCGCGCAAATGCATGGTACATTTCTTTGAATAAACCTTAATAATCCTTAACTCATTAGCGTAAACAGTACATAAGCGTATGACACGAACGGACAGTAAAGATGCGGTATTAAAAAAATACGTGTTTAGAAAGCTCGGGAGATAAGGTTCGTTAGCGTCTTTGTAATTATTTTTTAACTCAAAATGAAGAATAAAAATTCCCCTACTACCGCCTCCAAATGAATAAAATTAAATGAATTTAAAGTACTAAGATAAAAATATACTGTCTTAAATGGTCAGTGTGAGGCATTAACACAAATCAGCTGCTCTCTCAAGTGTTGTAATACTTGATAATTTAATGTTAGGTAACAGTAAGGAAATCTATACTTATAAAATAACATTTGTCCTGACTGACTGACCTGATGCATCATCGCCGAGCGCAAACTATCAAGGCTTCAAGATGAAATTCGGATGTATATTTCATTTTGTTATGTAGGCACCACCTAAGAAAGGATTTAGAAAAATTCACCCCAAAGGGGTCAAAATTGGGGATGATAAAATGCATGAAAGGTCCGTCAGTTTGAAAAGTTACTTAAACAATTTTTTTTATTTCGGTTATTGACGTAAAACAAAATAAAATACATGTTTCAGGAATTTGGAAATTTTATTTAATAGGGATGAAAAGGGGTGGTGAAAGTTTGTATCGGGACTTTGTAATATTTTTGATCTGAGGTCAAGTTATGGGCATCACGTAACGTAATATTTTAAATTATCTGTAAATACATATGTATATTATCGTATTTGTATAGTTTTTTAAATTCCAACTTCAACGCGAGCCAAAAGCCGCGGGGCACTGCTATCTAGTAGATTTATAAGTGACCGCCTGCAAAAGGCTAAGTATAAGTCACAAGAAAAACACAGATCAGGATGAAAATTAAAGTATGACAGTAAAAACTGTCATTGACATGTTTTATTGAGGATTAATATATTTAGGAAACAATTTAACTAGTGATAACAATATTAGATTGGAAATATATGAAAATAATACAGTCGGGAAATGCATACTATGCTCGGTCAGTAAAGTTGTTAGCGTCTAGCCTGTATTAAGGACTGCTAATACTCAGAGTAAAAACAGACAATCATTTTTACCAGTTCTCTACGAGTTGTGAAAAACGCTCTCTTTACCCTTTCACGCGAAAATAAATTTGGATGTTCGAAAAACAAGGTGCTTAGGAGATTACTGGGGTAGGTTAAATCATGACAAAACTTTGCTATATAGTCTAATCTCGATGAATACAAGGGGGCAGAATTATCAGCACGATGGAAGGGGAATATACAAAACGTGTTCCAAGGTATTAGTGGTAGCCCAATGGGAGCCCTCCTAGACGCAAATGGGAGTTAGATTGGAGTTGACTTGAAAGAGTAGGGTGTAATGAGATGGATGGATAGAACTAGCTCAAGATAGGAATAGTGACGTACTTTTTGTATGTGCGGCAATTAACTTTTCGATGATCCTATGCCAAACACAAGAGTAACGTTAAGTATAAGTGTTAACGCAATCAAAAGGAATAAAAATTTTTGCACTGAATTGTTATGATAAGGGGAGTAAAATATCCCATCCGCACGGTTGTTTGCGTAGCAAATATCGGAAATTAAATAGCCACCAGGAGAATAGGAGCAGACTTGACACTCGACCAACTGTGGTACCGTTTGTACTGTACTATTACAACTACCTTTAATATAAACACGTTTGTAACTGTACTATACAACCTCCCCCCCCACACCCCCCATACCTTTAATATAAACACGTTGTTAACTGTACTATACAACCTACCTCTAATATAAACACGTTGTAACTGTGGACTATACAACCTACCTTTAATATAAAACAGTTGTAACTGTACTATACAAACCGTACTTTAATATAAACACGTTTGTAAACTGTAATATCAACCTACCTTTAATATAAAACACGTTGAAAACTGTTACTCTACAACCTACCTTTTTAATTATAAACACGTAGTAACTGTACTTACACTTACCTTTAATATAAAACATTGTAAACTGTTACTATACAAACCTACCTCTAAATATAAAACATTGTAACTGCACTTATTACAACCTACCTTTTATATAAATACATCGTAACTGCACTATACAACCTACTTTCAATAGAAACACGTTGTAAACTGTATATACAACCTACCTTTAATATAAACACGTTGTAAAACTGTACTATAACCCTTCCTTGAATATTAAACACGTTGTAACTGTATATACCAAAACAAAACCTACCTTCTATTATAAAGACATTTGTAACTGCAACTTATACAACCTAACTGTAATATAAACACGTTGTTACTGTACTATACAACCTACCTTTAATATAAACACGTTGTAATGTACTATACACCTACCTTAAATATAAACAAGTTGTAAACTGTACTATACAACCTTACCTTTAATATAAACACGTTGTAACTGTTACTATACAACCTACCCTCTAATATAACACGTTGTAACTGTACTATACAACCTACCCTTATATAAACACGTATGTAACTGTACTATCAAACCTTACTTTAATATAAAACAGTTGTAAACTGTACTATACAAAACCTAACCACTTTAATATAAACACGTTGGAACTTACTCTACAACCTACCTTTAATTAAACTCGTGTAACTGTACGATACAACCTACCTTTAATTTAAACAATTCTGCTAACTGTCTATAAACCTACCTCTAATATATATAATTGTAACTGCACTAGACAACCTTCCTTTAATATTAATACTTTGTAACTGCACTATACACCTCCTTTAATTTAAACACGTATGTAATGTACTATACAACCTACTTTAATATAAACACGTTTGTATCTGTACTACCTCTACACACCCCCCCCCCCTACCTTTATTATAAACACGTTGTAATGTACTATACAACCTAACCTCTAATATAAATACATTGTAAACTGCACTATACAACCTACCTTTAATATAAACACGTTGTAAACTGTACGTATACCAACACTCTTTAATTATAAACCACTTGTAACTGTACTTTACAACTACTTTAATTTAAACACGTTGTAACTGTACTATACAACCTACCTCTAATATAAATTACATTGTAACTGCACATAAACCTACTCTTTAATTAAACACGTTGTAACATGTACGATACAACTACCTTTATTAAAAACCACGTTGTAATCTGTAACTATACAACTACCTTTAATAGAACACGTTGTAACTGTACCTATTCAACCTACTACCAATATGAATACATTGTAATGACTTTCAACCTACCTTTTTATAAATACCATTGTAACTGCACTATACAACCTACCTTTAATATAAACACGTTGTAACTGTACTTTACAAACCTACCTTTAATATAAACACGTTTTTGTTGTTACTGTAATATACACCTAACTTTTAATATAAACACGTTGTAACTGTAACTATCACAACTACCTTTAATATAACACGTTGTATCTTGTACTTACAACCTCCCTTCACTATAAACACTGTCCTTGGTTGCACATGTGTCGTTAAGTTTGTCTTTCTAAGTGCTACGAGAAGCATATACCTAGGACGGACCCATGACAAATAGTTTATGATTATTGTCGTCCCTTCCCTAAAGGCTCCAAGTTGCGCTTCACACTAGATCCTCCGACATCTTTGCTCGGCAGTATGTACTCGCGAAACGTAGCATTTTGAGCCAATCTTTCTAATTTAACGAGAGAAATTGTTCTCTCTCTATTTTAAATTCTAAATGCCACCTTCCAATTTGTGTGGTTATGGTCTTGTAATTCCTGGAGCATTGTCTACGGCGTGGAAACGCATGCATTTCCTAACGTGGTCGTTGGATTCACTGCACGCATCAGGGTCCTCTTCGTGACGAGCACACTATACATTGTCTTTACGGATCCTGGACGGTGTGAAGAACTATGGTTTCTAGTGTTGCGTTATTCTTTAAGTGCTACTGTTTTTTTGTTTAATTAAACTATGTTATGTAGTATCACAATTTTGAAAAATGGCTTCAACACGGGAATAAAATTCAGGACTTTTAGCCTTTGCGATGATGCTCTTTTCCTAATTAACTTTCCTTGTATATCTACTATTAATAGTAGTAAATAGGGTAGTGGTAAGCTTATATGAGTGATTAATACAAGACCGTTAAGTAAACCTAGCGGGATAGCAATGCGCATCGTATTTAATATCCGAGTTGGTATCTAGGTTTGGGACATTATTAAAAAAAAAAATGCCATCAAAGAATCTTTTTGGTGTGATATTTAAAACTGTAGGCCTGTTAATTATAGTAAAGTAAGCTAAGGTGTCGTATGGAATAGATTAGAATGATTTAATTTACAGAGGAGGAACGGGGTTCTACTCCCAGTCCGGTGTACTGGGGTGTTGGTTTTTCCTTAATGGTTTTTCCACTTTCCCTCCACGCAGATTGCGGAGGACGCTCGCTCTATTATTTTTATTATTATTTATTTCTTAAACGGCCCATCGAAACATCTAGGTCATTAGGGCCTTGAATTATTATTAAAAACATAATAAAATCCCCATTGGGAAGAGATTAAAACATTACCATCTGAGACACTCCATGGATGAAAAAGGGGGGCTCTTGGTAAAAAATTATGGGTACACCTGCTAAAAAAAATCCCCAAAGGTTTTATCACTCCAAAAAAAAAAACAAAACAAAAAATATTAAAAAAAAAAACGTTAAAAAGACCCAAAAAAGTTAAAAAAATAATACGTTTTAAAAAAAAAAAAAAATTTTTAAATTGTAATTTAAAAACCCCCAAAAAGATTCAAAAATTTAGATAATTCCAAAAAAGCATTTATAAAAGTGACTAATTTTGGGGGTTTAAAAAATCCGCCTGGGATTAAAAAAACGGGGTAAACCCAAATAAAATCCATCCCCCGCTATCGCGTAATAAAAACGTAGGTCACCCTTTTAAAAACAAGACCCCGGCCCGGGTAGGGGGGGTATTTCAACTCCCCCCAAAAAATGTACACATAAGGAGCTCGCAAAAATCACACCTGGGGGGGGGGCCCCCTTCAGTAAAAAATGGGTCAGTGAAATTTTCCCGACGCGGTTCTGTCACGATGACCTCCTTTTCTGACTTTTGCATAAAGGGGCCCTCGCGGAAAACACCCTCCTGTGGACCCCAGCTTGTTTGAGCAGGGGTTTGAGGGCCCATGTGTTTTTGGTGCGTTTTAAAAACCCCCGCGAAAATTTTAAAACCCCTTAGGGGCTTTTAAAAAAGGGAAACCCCGGGTGCCTCGGGGGGCGTGCTGCCCCCTTGGGGCCCCCCGGTCCGCCAGTTTTTTCCTGAAAGACCGGCCCTGACCAGGAAACCCCCAAAGGCAAAACCGGGGGGCAAAAAAATGAATCAAATTTTTTAAAAACTGTTCGTGAATTTTTTTTGGGACGAGAGGATTCCCCGAGTAGAGAGTGGACAATGCCCCAAAAAGCAAACATGGAAACCGTGGAAAGAGAACGGACCGGTGGGCACTTACGATATACAAAAAAAACGATTTAAAAAAAGGCATATAGTTCGCAGTAAAAACACTGGATTTTTCCCGGTAAAGCAAATTTAAAAATTTTGGGTCCTTCCACAACCCAAAAACACATCCCCCCGGAGGCCCCCCATTTCGAAACCATCCGTGTAAATGCGTTTAAAAAACCCCGAAAGCGGGTTGCGAGGAAACTCATTAAAGGTCCCCTCGTATAAAAAATGTGGGGTGGTCGCTTTAGGGGAACTTTGAAAAGGGCAAAATGGCATTGAGGGGGAGGGTATCTTCCGGGGAAAAGAAACTCGACCAGGGAATGTGGGGATAGCCTTTGGCAAGATTATCCCACACTGCCCCAAAAACCCATAACATTGATCCCAACCGGCCTTTTTACTAAACCCCCTTTGGTTTTATCAAGCACGGTTAGGGGGATTTAAACACAGGACGATAGGCAACATGCTGCGCCATGCCCAAGGGAAATTTCGAACGTAAGTGCCCAGAAAATAGGACCCCCGGTAAGGGAAAGGGGGGGCTCACCCGGGATCGGCCCCAGATGCTGACAAATGGACTGGGGACGAAAAGGGGCCAGTAGCCAGTTTGAATGCCAGCATGGTGGACAAAATCTAGCTCTTTTTAAAGACGAGGGTCCTAGTGGAGCCATACACAAAAATGCCGGTTTTAAAAAAGTTTAGATTTTGACCAAGGCCCTATAAGGCGCATCAAGGTTTCCCTTTTTCAGCACCCCAAAGGGCCGCCGCTAACGATTTGAGCAAATTCAATGCTTTTTATACCCTCGCTTTCAGGTCTTTGATGTGGGGGGGGCCCAAATTAATTTAAAATCAAATAAAAAGGGCCCCGAAAACCTTTCGCTTTCTGAGACTGGTAAAAAAAAGTGATTCATTAAATTACTGGGGGGTGGGGTGATTCCGGGGGTGTTCTATGAAAGTGGGGCAACCGTTTGTCTTGGATGCAGAGAAGCGAAAAGCCCCCAAGCGATGCCCACGATTCCCAAAATTTTTTTGCAGAGAGCTGTATCTGCCGTTCAGCCCTGTGGAGGCTTGACGAAATGCAAAAAATTGGGACACAAAGAAAAGGGACGACGTACAGGCATGCGCACATTGTCAACAATGCTATTTATTGCGATAGCGAACAACGTACAGCTAAAAATACTACCCTGAGGCACCCATTTTCTTTAATAAAATATCGGTTAAACCTTTTACCCGAAAGTGTCTATCCGACATAAAATTAGATATAAAAAAAGGGAAGGTTTCCTCGAAACCCCCCAATTGAAAAGTGTTTTCAAAATGCCCGTACCGCCAGGTGGTATCGTAGGCTTTTCTCCAGATCGGAGAAGAAGCAGAGAAGATGCTGCTTATGGAGAAAAGCTCACGAATAGCCCTCTCTAGACGGACAAGGTGTCCACCCTGGATCGGTTACGGCGAAAAACCACATTTTAAATTTTTAGTAGCAG